>JAEIFU010004284.1:0-17029 GCA_018904235.1 Lordiphosa stackelbergi | reverse complement strand
TAAATCAGGGACCGAAAATAACTGTTATGATATTAAATTTTAACCAAAAAAGTCACGGTGAAGGGAGTTAGCTACGAATACGAGAAATGTACCATTGTTCAAGTCTTTGCAAGCACTATGAAATTAGGACATAAACGGTTATTCATAACTTTTAAAATATAAATTTTTTTAACTGTTATTTTATAATTTTTATATAAAAGTTTTTTTTTTAACAGTTATTTTGACAAAAAAATCTATTATAACTGTTATTTGTCAACGTTTATTTTTAAAATCACAAAATAACAGTTATTTTGCAACTTTTATTTTAAAATTAAAAATAAACGTTGAATCGCAATATTTGCGAAGTTATGCAAGCTATTGGGACATAAAGTTGCGTATGCACGTACCTTGAGTCCTACTACCACCATGCCGATTTTGGTTCAAGTCGGATGACTATTACACATACCTGAACTAAGAACAAATTGTCGCTTATATGCAATCCAATGATAGATAAAATATATTATTAATAATATATTGTGGCTCGTGAGCCACAACACGCGGCTCTGAGCTGTGAGCCACAGCTCGTGAGCTGGGAGCCATTAACCGGCTCTCGGCTCGTGAGCCATAGCACATGAGCCGCTCTCGGCTCGAGAGCGCCAGCTCTCTGTTCTACGCTGGGAGCCACAGCTGTGTGGTTCTGCGAGTTATTCTTACCTATTTACCGTGACTGCCGACTTTTAAAATCGCGTAATAATACCAAAGAGGATTCAAAATAGTAAAAAAAATGAAGAACGTTAACACCAATCAAGTGAAAAATCTAGGCAGGATCAATGCTTGAGCGCAATTTGAAGCTAACGGATCTCCATGGTAATAAGACCGCTAATTACTTAAGAAACTGCTTTTCAATGTCAACACAGAACTACATTGCCCTGTTTATGACACAACTGTACCGCGACAATCACCATGGAAGATCAATGCGAAAGAATTAAAACGCAATATGTCTTCAACTGTGATGCAAAACAAACATGGCTATATCGACTCGTCTATGGACGCTGGTCAAGAATTAATATGATTTATAGGGAGGGCATTGTTACTATTTTTGATCCTCTTCGGTATTTTTCCGCGATTAAATGATTTGTCAGTAACGGAAAGTGGTTTGAAATGTTCCTTGTGATCTGGACTATATTCTTTAACATTGGTCCTCCATGGTGTATATCGCGGTTCAGTAGTGAAATAATCATGACTGTGTTATTATAATTTGTGGTATTGAAAAGCAGTTTCTTAAGTAATTAGCGGTTTTGTTACCATGGAGAACCATTAGATGCGAATGGCTCTTATGCATTGATCCTAGCATTTTTCACTTGATAGGGAGTACAATTTGTTTGGTTTTTCCTCTTTGGTATTTTTGCGCGATTTAATGATTTGTCAGTAACGTAAAGTGGTTTAAAACGATTCTTATGATCTTGACCATATTCTTTAGCATTGGTCTTCCAAGGTGTTTATCGCGGTTCAGTATTGTCATAAACAGGGCAATGTTATTCTGTGTGGTCTGTACATTGAAAAGCAGTTTCTTAAGTAATTAGCGGTCTTATTACCATGGAGATTCGTTAGCTTCAAATTGCGCTCAACTGGATACCCTGCCTAGATTTTTCACTTGATTGGTGTTAACGTTCTTCATTTTTTTTACTATTTTGAATCCTCATTGGTATTATTACGCGATTTTAAAAGTCGGCAGTCACGGTAAATAGGTAAGAATAACTCGCGAACCACACAGTCTGTGGCTCCCAGCGTAGAACAGAGCTGGCGCTCTCGAGCCGAGAGCGGCTCATGTGCTATGGCTCACGAGCCGAGAGCCGGTTAATGGCTCCCAGCTCACGAGCTGTGGCTCACAGCTCAGAGCCGCGTGTTGTGGCTCACGAGCCACAATATATTATTAATAATATATTTTATCTATCATTGGATTGCATATAAGCGACAATTTGTTCTTAGTTCAGGTATGTGTAATAGTCATCCGACTTGTACCAAAATCGGCATGGTGGTGGTAGGACTCAAGGTACGTGCATACGCAACTTTATGTCCCAATAGCTTGCATAACTTCGCAAATATTGTGATTCAACGTTTTTTTTTAACTTTTAAAATAAAAGTTGCAAAATAACTGTTATTTTGTGATTTTAAAAATAAACGTTGACAAATAACAGTTATAATAGATTTTTTTGTCAAAATAACTGTTATAAAAAACTTATATAAAAAAAAAAAAAAAAAAAAAAAAAAAAAATTAAAAAATTATAAAATAACAGTTAAAAAAATTTATATTTTATAAAAAAAAAAAAAGTTATGAAATAACTGTTAAGTCTCAATTTTTATTTTTAAAGTTATAACAGTTACGGTCCATTTTTATACCCTTGGAGAGGGTGTATTGAAATTGTCCAGATGTTTGTAACGCACAGCATCTCCGACCACATATATATTCTTGTATATATATTCTTGATCAGCATGACGAGCTCAGTTGATATAGCCATGTCCGTCCGTCTGTCCGTACGTCTGTTTCTATGCTATCTCCTCCGTCAGTTTTAAAGCTATCGTAACAAAACTTTGCACGAAGTCTTTTGGTACAAATACGCTGCACATTTTTCGGAACCGGCCGGATCGGATGACTATATCAGTCGGAAAAATAGTTTTAGTGAGAAAAACTTTTTTGTTTTCAATGGTGGCGTCTTTGTACGTTTCGGTTATTTTTGATTTTGGAGAGTTTTATCAAAATCGGATGAATATATCGTATAGCTGCCATATAAAAAACTGGCAGGAGTATATCATGCACCAAGGTATATAAACTTCGGTCGAGCCGAAGTTAGCTTTCCTCTATTTTTTTTAACTGACTTAGATCTATGTGGACCATTCTATACCACGTATCGGATTCGTGGCAGGGCACCCTACAAAACATACGTGGCAATGTTTGCGAATAAAGCTGTCCACGCAGAATTGTTCTCCGATTTTTCAACTAACTCGATTCTCCTTTGTTTAAAGCGATTTGTAGCACGCCGTGGAATACCGCAACGTCTATAGAAAAGGCACAGCTCGACAAATTCAAAAGGGAATTCTTTGACCACCATTCGATGACAGACAGAGAAGTTTTGTACAGCTATGTGATGCAATTTCATCTTTATTCCACCCCGGGCTCCCCACTTTGGTGGACTGTGGGAAGCCTCTGTAAAATCGATGAAGACGCTGCTTGTTAAAAATGCAGCACAGTCTAACCTAACGTATGAAGAGCTTCAAACAGTGCTTATCAAAGCTGAAGCAATTCTGAACTCAAGGCCCCTTAATGCGCACTCTGAAGACTCTAATCGAAATGGCTTAAGTCATTACGCCAGCCCACATGTTTATTGGTTCTTCTTTACAGGCTCTCCCAGATCAGACAATCGTAGACAAAAGGTTATTATCAACTCTGACGCAATATCAACAAATAACCCATTTGAAGCAGCGATTGTGGGATCTCTGGCGTCGGGATTATGTTCACGAACTTCATTTTTGATCGAAATGGATTAAGGCAGAAGCTGATGTACGAGTCGGACAACTCGTCCTCGTCCACGAGGATATCTTGGCCCCACAACACTGGCAGCTGGCTAGGATCGTTGGAGCAATCCCTGGGTTTGATGGTCGAGTTCGCGTTGTGGATTTAAAAACTGCTAAAGGAATCTTTCGTCGGCCAATACACAATGTGGCCCCTCTACCTTTACCTTTAAATGACTAACTTTTGAAAGAGTCCTTTCAATGGGCGGAGTATGTTTGGTGTAATCATGAATTTTATATAATGAATTTGGTTTTATAATTAATTAATCAGTTTCTATTGTAATAGCCCTAGGAGTAACTGAATCAATTCGGCTTAGCTCTCTCTGTAAGTTCTTTACTTAGTTGTACTATTGCATTTATCTAAGATCTCTCACATTCACACATACATATTCATGTACGCTTAAGCAAAGAATGTAAAAATATGAATAGTCAGTCGAAATTACATACTCTGTACCAGAGAACTGCAAAAATCACTTTTTTCTTGATTGCGTCATGCAGAAAAATTCTTACTCACATTTATTCATCTCACAAAACTCTAAACTCAACTCAACTCAAACCAACATTTTTGTTCATATTTATTCACCGAACAAATATTTTCAATGAAACAAACTCAACTCATACCGCAATCGCATCGATCGGTTGAAGTAGAATTTTTTGACGCGACATTTGTGTGTTCGATCGAACAAAACTCAGCCAACTCAGGCCAACGCATTGCGAGAGACATAGGAGAAAGAGAGGAGGTCAGAGCGCGACAACAACAAAACACAGCTGGCGCAATGGTCACAAACGTTTCTTAACATAACATTGAAAATAAATATCCCAATAAATCTTAAAATGACTCTGACTCTTACTATAAAAAAATTTGCCTGAATACCGAAGAAATGTCCATTTCTACTCGGTAGCTTTTTAAGATGTCGCGTGATACATATCGTCTTTAGCATAGAAACAAAACTAATGCGTATGATTGCACTTTGCATGAGTTAATATCGTTTAACGATATGATTTTCGCTCGCATTCAGAATAATCGTCGTCGAGCACTAATAGGATCAAAATCAAAAAATTTGTTTTGTCCTAGATTCTGCAGTTTAAAGGAATGAAGCGAGCTTGATTATACTCAGAGTGCCAACAATTGAGTTGAATTAAACTCAAGGGCGAGCATGTTGTGGCTAAGCCGGTTTATTCGTGTATTGATTAATGTGTGAGCGATTTGCAATCGAATGAAGCCGTTCTCTGCTCTGTACCTGGAGAAGGAGCTGAATGCACTGCAGCTGCTGCGCTCACTTCTAAGTTTCTCTCCTCTCTCTCTCTCTCTCTATCTATCTCTCTCTTCCTCTGCCTCTCTCTCTCTCTAACATTGGGTAGCGTTGGTTGTGAAAGGGTGGAAGGGGGTGGCGGGGGTGCTTCACTTATTTGCTCATAACTTGAGAACCGAACATCCGATCTTTATTGTTTCTTCAGCAAATCGATACATATTGCTATTGACTAACTATCTCTAGAAGGTACGAATCATCTATCTACAAAACTGTGGGAGATATGACGTTTTTTCAAAATTGCGGGGGCGGGAGGGGGCGTGGCAAAAATTGAAAATAAAGTTGATCTGCCTGCAATTATAAGAAGCATTTGTCCCATACATGTCAAACCTCTATCTCTTACCATCTCTGAGATCTGTTTGTTCATACGGACGGACAGGACGGACAGACAGACGGACGGACATGGCTATATCGACTCGGCTGTTGATGCTGATCAAGAATATGTATACTTTATAGGGTCTGAAATGATTCCTTCTTCCTGTTACATACTTTTGCACAAACTTAATATACTCTATGTACCTTCGGTACAGAGTATAAAAAGTATAAATTAGTTATATTTGTGCTATTGTTTGAGTTGGTGTTCTAAACTTTTCTTAAATAGTGGTGCGCTTTTTATTGATTTTATACTGTTTGGTAGATGATTCCATAGGCGTATAGCAAATAAGAGGAAATGGAAGTCAGACGTAGCGAGTTCATTTTTAGGGCAGATTAGATTTTTAGCTCGTTGAGACGCAGCAAAATTTAGTATCTCATACTGATATGAAGGCTCTGAAGTGTTAATTGTTTTGTGCAGGAAAATGAGAACTCTCAAGCAGATGTGGGAATTTAACGGAATGTTAAAAATTTTCTCTGCAATTTCAGATATGGGCATTTCCGCGGGTCGCGAACGTACGTTCGTATGATTTTGATGTATGTATGTTGTGTAAAAAGACAGAAAACAAAAATTATTTCCATTTTTTTTTTGCGATTTGATAGCATTTTGTTAGCTCTGTGTTTGGTGCAAAAGACGGGGCTTATCGAGCTTTAGATTGCATAATGATGGCAATAAACATGTGGTCGCGAACGTACGCGAAATAGAAGTCGACTTTGGCTTAATCTAGTGAAATGCAAAAATCTGCGAAATGGAACGGAATATTCTAAAGCGATTTATTTATTATAAAAGAGGATTAATATAGCTTTCTATCGAGTGTTTACACAGAAAAATATCTCTATTGTTTTTTTTTTTTTAAATTGAATTAAGTATCGTTCGCGAACGTACGGGTCGCGAACGTACGCTTAGAACATAAATAGAAAGCAAAATAAAAATTAACCGTTAATCGAACTTTTTTGGTCTCTATGCATTTTTTTTTCTTCTTAATTGATTGCATTGAAGAGATTTTCTAAACATAGCATATGTTTTGCATGTAAAATAATTATATAAGGTTGTCAAAAAAGTCTTGCGGTATTTCCGCAAGCTTGTCTTTGCAAGCGCGTAGTTTTAGTTGTATTCGTCGCATCGGTTCACGCTAGAGCTTTTTGGAAAGCTCTTTTCACGCGCTAACACGTGTTTGAGTTATAGCGTCGCAAACAGGAGCAAAATAAAGGAAAATACGGCATATTTTACAGTTCTACTACGATAAAGGCAAAAATGCATCTCATGCTGCCAATAAAATTTGTGCAGTTTATGGACCCGATACAGTTTCCATTTCCACCGCACAACGATGGTTTCAACGTTTTCGTTCTGGTGCAGAGGTGATCGAAGATGCGCCACGGTCCGGAAGGCCTGTCGTCGAAAATTGCGATAAAATCGCTGAATTGATCGAAAGAGACCGGCATAGTAGCAGCCGTAGCATCGGCCAAGAGCTGGGCATGAGTCATCAAACCGTTATAAACCATTTGAAGTAGCTTGGATTCAAAAAGAAGCTCGATGTATGAGTGCCACACGACTTGACGCAATAAAACATTTTTGCCCGTATGGATGCATGCGAATCGCTTCTGAATCGCAACAAAATCGACCCGTTTTTGAAGCGGATAGTGACTGGCGATGAAAAGTGGGTCACTTACGACAACGTGAAGCGCAAACGGTCGTGGTCGAAAAGCGGTGAAGCTGCCCAGACGGTGGCCAAGCCTGGATTGAAGGCCAAAAAGGTTCTTCTGTGTGTTTGGTGGGACTGGCAGGGAATCATTCACTATGAGCTGCTCCCCTATGGCCAAACGCTCAAGTCGGACCTGTACTGCCAACAACTGGACCGCTTGAATGCAGCACTCATGCAGAAGAGGCCATCTTTGATCAACAGAGGCCGAATTGTCTTCCATCAGGACAACGCCAGGCCACACACATCTTTGGTGACGCGCCAGAAGCTCCGGGAGCTCGGATGGGAGGTTCTTTTGCATCCACCGTATAGTCCGGATCTCGCACCAAGTGATTACCACCTATTTCTGTCCATGACGAACGAGCTTGGTAGTCGGAAGTTGGCCACAAGAGAATCCTGTAAAAATCCATATCTACTATATATACCATCAATCTTTATATTCGGACCGTGGCCGTCTATTGCCCAGCGGTTAGTGCGCTGGACTGCTAGGCGGGAGGTCGTGGGTTCGATCCCGCCTCTGAACATCTAATAATAAAAGTTTTTTTCTTTCTTTAGAAACTATCTTTTACACATACGGTCACATTCGCCCATCTATTGGCGCCAGCTGTGAAGTAACTAACTAGCCATGAAAAAGCAATTTAACTTTTTATATACAACAAATTTTTGGGTTGATTTTTAGACCATTTTTCATTGCCCAACTCCGTACCAGCTGAAGTTCACTATTACATACATACATACATCTGGACATCATCTGCATACATTTGAACTTCACATTTAGACCGAACACATGGGAGGTTGTTGACATATATCGAAAAAAGTAATGGTCCAAGAACCAGAGCTCCCAAAAAATGCTCCCTTTTCACAGGCTGTCAGATAGAATACAGTCACTTGGAAAAAGTGAAACGAAATGACATCTCACCTCTGACTATTCACAAAGTGCTCTTTGCTCAATCAATGAGAGATTTTTCTAGCTTGCTTTGCTGATGTGTTTCCCTTGAGACACTTTGCTGGGCAGAATTTTCGAAAGTGTCTTCTAAGCATGTGTGTGCGCCTCAATTAAATATATGTGGATGCATGTATGTGTGCTTTTGAAAAGGCAAAACAATACATCGACGCAGTTGATTGTTGTTAATTAGCTCCTAATTAGTAGGAATTATAAATTTTCCTGAGCCTTAAACATTTCCAAAATAAAAACATGAATTCAAAGGTGATATTTTGAGGCAGTATTGACGGCCAAATATCGAAGTGTTCGAATCATTTAATAAGGTCAAAGAGTACACCGGGAAGTATAAATTGGGAAGAAAATTAAAATTGCCATTGAGTCAAATAAACAAACAATAATTGCGTCTAACGGGAAAATTGTAAACATCAGCGGTGGGCAGCCTCATAGCCCTTGTTACCCGCGCAACCCGGTCCGTTATTTTTCTATTTCCACGACGCAATTGATATTACAACAAACACACGCTGCGTCGCGTTGATCGAAAGCAAATGACAAATATAAGAATGCTGTTTTACCCTTTCCGTTATTTCTGCTGCCCACCGCTGGCGCAAACTTCGGGAAGCCATTTTTACTATAAGCCTGCAAAATATATACATAACGCCCTGCAATTGGCTCCTATAGCATCGAGAAATATGGATCGTGTCCAAGTAAAAGGGCTGTCCATAAAAGACGATATAAAGGTTATGGTTAAATGCAAGCTAATATCGCTTAAAATTGTATTGGCGACTATACGTTGTTAAAGACTGAGATTGTCGTGAAAACGCTTAGGATGATCCAGCTACTTAATGCTTAAAAATAAGTATTTAAATTATAATACATCGAATATGTTTTTTTTTTTTTAAATTTAATCCTAGTAGGCCAAGGTGAGTGTGTAACACAACAACAAAAAGACACTTTGGCTCGGACACTTGGCTCGATTTGCTCAGTTGCTTATGCTCAGCTGCTGACACCCAAACGAAATTGTCCCCATCAAACTGTTATAGTCAGACAGCTCAGTGTGTTTCTCTCATAGATTACTATGAAACAGAAAACACTAGAAAATGAAAATCTAGTGTTCTGTTGAGAGAGTGAGCAACTCTGTTAAAGTTTTTCCTGTCATTTCGGTGAGCAGACAGCATAGAAAAATTTGGTTGACCATATTTTGCGAGCTCTGCCAAGAACTGATCCTTGCGGGACGCCTCAATTTAGTGACAGAAAGGATAATCTTCTATTCACAGTAGCTACTGCTTGCAATCGGTTATGTAAGTAAGAGCTCATCAATTTTAATGCTGTACTAGATAAATTATATAATCTACTAAGCTTTGTGCAGAGAATCTCGTGATTGACTAAATCAAACGCTTTGCTATAATCTAGCAAAGTCAAAAATGTTACGTTGCTCTTTTCCATATTTCATCGTATATCTTCAGTGTAGTGCACCTTCGTTGTTTTCTAAATCCTGATTGTCTGTCATTCAGCAAAGAGATTTTCTGCATTAACTTAGATATTTGACTAGACATGACTTGCTCAAATGCTTTAGATAAGAACGGTAATATGGAGAATGGACGATGCTCATTATTGTTTTTTGGAATCGGCAGAATTTTTGCTATTTTCCAGGCATGAGGAACAACGGAAGTCATTAATGCTGTTTTGTACAAATGAGTTATATACAAAAAAAAAATAAATTTTTTGACTAAAAAATTAGATTTTTATTGTGTATTTTACCAATTCAACGTATAATCAAGACAAAAGTTATTTAAACTTAACAGGTCCCTGATTTCAAAAGCTAACAATTTTGTTTAATAATATGGTGAGGTGAGGAATAGAACGAGAAGCAAAACATTAAAAGGCCGGCACGTGGAACGTTAGTCACACAAATTTAAGACGACTCGAATCAAATTTTTCTAAATTATTTTTTTCGGAAAAAAAAAACATTTTTTTTCAATACAAAACAAAAGGAGAATTGTTATTAAAGGAAAAACTTTTGGGCGAAAATCAAAGACGTAAATTGAATTAAAGAAAAAGTTAATTAAATTTTTTTTGTGGATAGAATTTGAGGAAGAAGAATTTTTATAAATTTGGGGTCCATTTCATCTAGTCCAATGGCATTTGACTTTACTTTAAGGATAGAAGATAGGACATCACATTGATCAACACATACCAAGTTAAAACATGGACCTAAATTATTATATGCTTCAGAAGTCAGGTACGTATTTTCAATGATATCAGGTACTTCAGGTAGTGATTGCACGAATTTTCTATTTAGATCATTGGGATCAAGATATATCAATATCTTTAGATATATGCGGCCTTGGTTTACCAACTCCTAAACACTTAATTTCCTTCCGAATCTGGTTGGTTGATATTGCACTTGTGAGTTTAGAGACGTAGTAGCTTCTTTTTGCAGAGTTGCATTTAAATGTTACTGGCAGTCGAATCCATAGAAGAAAAAATAGATTATTTTAAAAGCTTAATATATTTGTATACCAGTTACTCACTATTGAACAAAATCACTAACTGGCTAAAATACAGAAAGTACATCAGCGCACACATTAATCAAAACTTAGAACTTAAATCGAAAGAAGACATAGATCAGACCGTCTTAAAACTGGAACTTCTACTCACTGAAGCAGCCCGACACGCGACACAGATCGAGCAACTGATGCAGGAAAACCGACGCTTAAGACGTGAATGGCAATGTTGCAGATCACCAATTGCAAAACAGATGCTTAAAACAGCAACGCGGAAACTATCAAAAGCCCTCAAAGACGATGATTTACAAGCCCAAAAGACTTACATTGAATGTCTCTCCCCAACAAGCTCTAAGTTTCCTCTATGGAAAGCACACCCCAACTTAAGTCCTCCAACTGAGACAACAACACCAATCAGAGATCATACTGGCTCATGGGATCGCAGCGACGAAGAAAGGGCAAATGTTTGCAACACATCTTATTTCATTTCATTCTTCCACCGATCTCAGACCCACCTTTACAAAATCCGCTAACGTTTCGATTGCGAGTAAAATCCAAGATCATAGAGGAGCAACTGAATCCTAGGAAGTCTGCGGTTCACGACCTAATCACACCAAAACTGATCATTCAACTTCCACATTGTGCATTACACTTCATAAGCAAAATCTTTAATGCCATAGCATCATGCGGCCACTTTTCCCAAAGATGGAAGAAGTCTGTCATCATTATGATTCCAAAACCAGGAAAAGACAAAACCCAGGCATCGTCATGTCAAATTGCAACTTAATACCATCCCATCAATTTGGTTTTAGAACAAAACACGGTACAATATAACAAGTGCAGAGAATCACAACAGAAATTCGATCCGCCTTTGAGTGCAAATAGTACTGCATTGCAGCAGTCGACAGAGTTTGGCTAGACGGAATTTAATATAAAATAAATACTTTATTACCCCAAAACACTCACGCGCTGCTTGGATCTTATCAAACATTTCGAATTTTTTCTGTACGATCTAACGATTTCACCTCAGAAGAGTTAAAGATCAAGGCAGGAGTACCTCAAGGAACCCCCACCCTCAGCGCAGACATTAAAAAATCATCCTGAACAAGTAGAAGTCTGGCTGGCAAACTTGCGTATTAAAGTCAACGAAAACAAATTACCATCTCCCTAAATACTAAGGACTGCCCAGCATTAAGGTACAACAATCTTGACAGAAGGCTGACTTGGAGGGGTCACATCGACTCGAAGAAGTCCCACACGAATCTTAAGTCTAGTCAACTACACTGGCTAATTAACTCCCGCTCTCCACTCAGCTTAGAGCTGTTCATCCAGCATCGAAATCATCCAAAGAATGCAAAACAAGATCTTAAGAAAAATAACCGGCGCGCCAAGACATATCCGAAACGAAAACATCCAGAAGGACCTCTATATACCATCCGTAAGGGACCAAATTGCTTGCCGATAAACTAATCACACAACAAAGTTATCATCTCATCCCAATCATCTAGCTAGAGCACTTATTGAAGAAAGTAGCTAAAACCGGCTAAAAAGGAAAGACCTACCAGCCCAGCGAACAATGTAAGGGAAAGACAAGTTATCAATATATATCTTAAGATTTTAAAACTTATTGTAACTTACTGAAAACTTAAACTTACTGTATAGAAGATCCAATAAATAACAATATTTAAAAACAACAAAAAAATACAGAACCGAGGTGCCTGCTCGGGCGCCACTGTAACGACCTCTTTTCGTAGCACGGATGTAACTCGCCGCTGCCTGAGTTGTCACAGATATTATTTGTGTTTGGGACTATTGGTTCCTGTATTTGCTGAAATCGTTTTCCCGCCCTAATAAATACAAATCGATTGGTTCGGGTGTGATTGTTTATTTTACGTCGGAGACATGACGTTGGAGCTATGTCGTTATCCAATAAATAGCCCATTTTACATTTACCCCTAGAGTTACTCTACATTATCATTCCCAGGTTCATAAAGCAGACCAATAGCAAAATACAAATTGATTTATATGGTCTAAGTAATTTGGATAACGTTTTTATACTCTGGACAAAAAGTGCAACTAGCACAGTTCGACAAAATGCAGCTATTTTTGAAAAACCCGGCAAAAGACCCTTAAATTATGACAAAAGGGACCTCTGTAAGCATCACCCAGTTTTTTAAATGAAGCCTCGGTTCGCGACTTATCGGCACTTTTGTGATTGCAACACACAACGACAAAAAATTTAACAGCTTTTACTGGTCTAGATGAAACTTTCTTAAATTTTGCAAATGTAGACAGGATCATTGGGAAGGCAATATAAAAAATTCACTTCAACCGTGCAATCTGTTAAGGTACCTCAAGAAGAAGTATAAACTGAATTATTGAATATCTTTAAAAGAGCTCGGTACATTTTTTTCGATATTTGTATTCGTGATCTGCAACAACAGCAGAGTCGATATAGCCCTTTTCGTTGGTCCGTCCGTCTGTCTGTAAGAACACTTAGATCTCAGAGACTAGAAGAGCTAGAAAACCCAAATATAACATTAGGTAGTATGGTAGCATAGTACTCCCGCACTCCCAATTAAAAATTTCGAAAAATATCGAACTCTACTTTTAAACACACACTTATTTTCGCAATATCTATAACCCATGAATTTTTCACTACGAGCGGATAATTAATAGACGAGTTCAACAATGTTGCATACATTTTGGCTTTCCTCACAGTAAGTCTATTAAACCCTCTTCCAGAGAGGTGAAACTTGGGGAGTGCAAATGTTTTAATCTTGTCGTAGCGATCGGATGAGTCTCCTTACAAAAAATCGCTTTGAATAAAATTGTTAAGCCACAGGTGGTTAAAGTAAAAAAGTACAAATAAAATGTTGAAAATGTAGCCCTTAATATACGTGCGTCGCAAACATGGAGCTAAATAAAGAGAAAATACTGGCATATTTTACAGTACTACTACGATAAAGGCAAAAATGCATCTCATGCTGTCCAATCGGGAAAATTTGTACAGTTTATGGACTCCGATACCGTTGGGTCCATTTCCACCGCACAAGGATGGTTTCAACGTTTTCGTTCTGCGTGCAAATAAATAAATTAAAAAATTACAATTTCGGGGATGATCGAAGATTCGCCACGGTCCGGAATGCCTGTCGTCGAAAATTGGAAAAAAATCGCTCGATTTGATAACATATTTTTTCCATTCAAACTTTTCAGACGCTTTTTTTCCGGGTGGAATTTTCCAAAACCCCGTCATAGAACCCACTTTCACCACTAACAGAAACTCCTGTCCGAATTTCAGCTTTCTATCTCTTACCGTTTAGGCTGTGCGATGATTGCCAATCAGTCAGTCAGTGAATCAGTGAATCAGTGGATTAATCAGTCAGGACACTCTCTTTTATATTTATAGAGATGCTTAAATTTCTGTTATTTATTCATTTCTGCAAAAGATGTTGGTTTTGTTCCAAATGTGTTTCTTTAAAGATTTTGACCTTTGTTACTGTTACCTACTTTTATGCAAAAAAATTATGCGTTTTAAAAGGCTTCAAAATTTTAATCAGTTGTTCTAGTTTAAATAACAATGTGTTCCGGAGCTCAAAAAGTCACTTCGAGTTGGTTAGGACTTGTCAGAGGAATGATGGATAAGACCACATTTTAAATCATAACTGCCCCCACAAGTCATGAGCAAGAGTAAGAGCAACAAAACTATTTACGTACTACCACTGGCAAAACAAATGTAACCAAAGGTTAAGAGTCAAGCGAGTCACCGCAAAATGCAGATATACAGACATTCTAAATATACGTGTGCACACTGTGTAGGAATAGCAACAGGAACTTTGGGAACTTATAAGTTTGTTTGCCCAGCGACAGCAACGGCTGTTTGTCTTGTCGCTCAGCGTCATGGGAGAACTCATTCCCTTCAACTACAATCATAGCTTTGGCTGAAAGTGGCACAATAACACGGCGCTCCACTCACCTGGCTCAGTCGCTTAATTGTGGCCAGGATTTGGGTAGTTTGCACACACAAGCAGACTATGCCTTTTGGACTTTGGCTTTGGCTTGTCAAAGGCTTTGCAGTCTGCCTACTGACGACACGGCCATTTGAGCCATAGTAAGGCCGCCGTTCATATGTTAATATGTGTTCGCCGACCTCTGCGCCTTCTTTTGTTTGCCTCTAATTAAAAGCCGCACACATACTTCACCAAGCTGGCTCACAATTTAACACTGTCACGCATCGTTTCGTGCCGGCTTTTGTGTCCGACCTTCTTCCTGGAAGGTAAGGCTAATCACTGAGCTGGGAGGGCATATACGCATGCCTGACCAAGAGTTACAATTAGACTAATGAAAGCGGTATCAGACTGCGTAATTTTGTGGCTAATTCTCATTTGTGTCTAGCATACGCAGACTTTATGTTTGTTTTATGCATCCATTTGCCTTTTTCCAATTAAAATAAATTATAATCCAATTTCACAAAAAAAAACCCAAATGGAATTCGACATGCACCAGCAAGGAAGTTTACACAATTACGCGCAGATTTATAACATTTTAGACAGGGCGAAAGCAACAACATCAACAAAGTCACGAGCGTCGCGGGCTTCATTGTCTCTGGGGAAGCAAATTCATTTGCGCGGAATGTGAAATGTAAAATACTTCTTTTAAAGAAATGCCCTCAGCCTTCGATGCAAATGTCGCAGACAGACGGTCTGTCGCCTGTCTGAAATTTCTCCTTTTTTTACCCCCAGTACCCATTAAAAATAGGTAAAAGGGGATCATGAAGTTGTGCAAAAGTATGTAACGGCCAGATGGAAGCTACTCCGAGCCTATAAAGTTTTTTCGCACAAAGCGTATGGCAAAACCGAAATTTACGAAAAATTCTAAAAAAAAAAATATGGACAAGAGTCTATGGTTCTAAAATGCATTCCTAGCCTGCGCAAGTCGACCTTAAATTTTAGGGACATTTAAGAACTTTGTCTTTTCAAACTGCACTAAAAATAGTTATTTTAATTTATGTTACAGTATGTCAAGAAAGTGTTTTGACACAGGAAAAAAATTCACATTTTATACTTTTATTGCAAAAAGGGGCTTTCTATAAATGGTAACATTGTTTTCTTATTTTATTCTGATTCTGTATCCGTCCTAGAACTAGTATGCAAAAAAGTGGCCAAATCTATCTAGTTTTAGCATTTTAAAAAATATAAAACAAATAAAAAACGCAAGAAAGTGTTTTGACAAAAGTCAAAAATGGAAATAAAAATTAATGATTCTAGGCAATTTTGATATGCTGAACCCGAATCTGGTTGTTTAAACTCCATATCTTCCATGGATTAGCTGAAAACTTAAATTAAAATGCAGAAAATGGCTCATTTTACCCCTTTGTAGTACATTCGAATTTTTTTTTGCATACTAGTTCTAGGGACGATAGAGAATTAGAATAAAATAAGAAAAAAATTTTAACATTTAAAAAAGCTCTCTTTTTGCATAAAAGTAATATGACATACAGTCTTACTTGGCGTAAATCGTACTTTAAAGAGAAAAGAATCCAGGTTGGAAATAAGCATAGGGTTCGTGGGGTGTTGGTCGGCGCGGCCTGAGCCTAAAATAAATAAAAGCTTTTTCTTTAGAAAAATCTCTTACACTACGGTCACCTTCACCAGCTATTGGCGCCAGCTGTAAAGTAATGTAGCAATGAAAAAGTAAATTCTCAAACTTTGCCGTTCGGATTCGGCGTTAAACTGCACACACGCCAAGAGATTGTGAGAAGCTTGGTTTGGCCCCTGTTGGGAGGAGCTGTATAGCCATTTTACAAAACCAAACAAAGATCAATTTTGAGGAGCTAGATTCAACATCAAGAATATTAAATCAATACAATATTTTAAATGTATTTTGCACTAAAATTGTTTTCAGTAAACAGATAATTCAACTCAAGTTTGACTTTTAGTTCCTTCACTCAACTTGAACCAGATTCGGTATACAGCCGCGAAAACCTGTGGCAAAGAGCCCCAAACCCAAAAAATAGTTTATTGTTGTTAGCATATTATATAGACGGATAGACGGATGATATTAGACGGTCGGACAACGAAATGGTTCAGACGGTTACGAATTCGATAAAAGAGCAGACGGACATGGCTATATCAACTCAGCTCGTCATGCGGATCAAGAATATATATACTTTATGTGGTCGGAGATGCTTCCTTCTATGCCTTACAAACATCCGAACAATTTTAATATACCCTCTCCAAGGGTATAAAAATTAACATTTTTTCTCAGATTGTGAATTAAGAAATATCAATGAAAAGTGATAATTGATTGACGGCATCAGGCTTGTCTTCTTTCATATACGAGCACTTTTTGCTGGTGGCTGATCTTTTTTTACGGACGGACAGACAAACGGAAAAAACTATATCGACTCGGCTGTTGATGCTGATCAAGAATATATATACTTTATAGGGTCGGAAATGGTTCCTTCTTCCTGTTACATACTTTTGCACAAACTTAATATACTCTATGTACCTTCGGTACAGAGTATAAAAAGTTGAAATTATTTTTTGTGGCCAATATCTGAGTGGCTCACAACCCCCAGCGGCTTAAAACTCCACATTCTTCCCTACTAATTAAACCAATGGCATCGAAACATTACAGCAATACGTAACT
>JAEIFU010004283.1:0-17049 GCA_018904235.1 Lordiphosa stackelbergi | reverse complement strand
TTAAAACTATTTTTATGTTTTAAGGCACAAGAAAAATAACATTGTTCTATTGAGAAATATTCGCTTTTAAGAATTACAAAATTTGGTGGAAGGCCATTTCGGTATTTATTTAAAAATTTGAAAATTTGAGGGCACCTTTCATACTTAAAGTAAAAGATATATATTTCCTGTTTGAAATATTATGGGCATACGTTTTAGCTTCTTTATGCTTAGCCTCAAATCTAAGACTCCAAACATTTTTGGGTGGGCCATTCATCTTAATAATTTCAGGATAATGGGACAAAATTGTGAAACTTCGGCTTAAGTTTATATGTTAAAAAGTCTACAATATTCGGAATTATGTCTTCAATGAGTTTTGGGAAGTTTTTAAATTATTAGAATCGAACTCACTTTGAAGAAGGAGATCAACAATTCTAATAAGAGTAACAGTAAACTTCCACACCTTGTTGCTAGGCGAGACTAAGTCTCCTATTATGAGAGTGAAAAAATGAACCAGATTCATCATTTGCCTGGCGCTTGCTTTAATGGAATGCGTTTTAAGCTGCTTAATTTCAATTGTATTTGGACTTATTTGCCATTTCTGTCTCACCATATTCAAACATATTCCTTCTAACATTAAAATTTTCCAGTGTAAAACACGTTCATTTAAAATAAATGAGATAGAATTGCTGATAAATCGTATTTACAGATGCCTCGAAGAAGTCATGCATAATATCAACAACATAGTTTTCAGTAGCATGAAAGCATTTTAGCTCATTGAACATGCAATTTTTTTAACACCAGTTAATGGGCATCATCTGTGAACAAGCGGTTTCTCATAATTATCAGAGTTACGTGAAAAAGCGGGGTAAGAAACAACATCTGACTCATTTCAGCCCTTGATCTAGTTAAAATCTGCAGTAAAAATTAGCATTGAAAGATGTAGTAAAACCAAGCACTTCTTCTGTTAAGGCCGAGGTTGTCCTCTTAAAATGTTGCATAAAGGAAAGTAAACAATTTTCTTTCCTGAACTGCAACTAAATTCTAGTCCATCAGTTTAAAGTAACTTAAGTACTTCAATAAGCGCCTAATGAATGGGTCATTTCCAAAATGTTTTCCGTGCATGGTTTTAAAATATGCTGCAATAAAAATGAAGTCCAATTTTGATAACAAGTGCTGTGGAATAGTTAAAAAAGTGTAATAAACACCGCATATGTTATCTGTGTTGGCATTACTTCCTAAGGGATTATTAATTTTTAAACCACTCCAAGTAATAGAAACATGGAATGACGTTTATCACTATCAAATGAGAAGTTTTCTTCCGAAAAGATAAGGTGTTTACAAAATGATTGCTTTTGCCATTTAATTTTGCCTTTGCCATTGAAAGCAGAGTTTCATCTAAAACGTTTGGCAACTCGAAAAATTTTCTGAATTTGAAATACAATTGGCATAATGCAGCCTTTAACATTTCCATCATCTAAAACGGGTTTATTATTTTTAACGGTTTCCATAATTTCATTATTTACGTTAAAAGAAATGGTTGCAGCTGCTAATTTTACATTTATAAAGATCATTTGCTGAAGACCGTGAGTTTTTTAAATGGTTATACAGACTTGGTAAAACTGAAAATATTTTTGGTAACAAAAAATTTTTGTTTCGAAAATAATATGTATAAATATTTAGTGGCTTAAGCAATCCATAAGTTGAATTACACTTGCAATTTTTACATCATGTGGTGTCTTTATGTCAAAGAAGTGTTTTTGGACAAAATCCCAAACAAAAAGGCACTCTTCGGCATACTTCAAATTGAAAACATGGAAAGCTTTGAAACAGCAGTCCACAGTTTTACAAAAGAGTCAATTTTTAGTAATGTATTACCAATCGAGACGTAGAAGTCTGTTAGTCTCTTCAGATCATTGCCAACCACAATAATGTACGGCTGGATGGTCAACTTGTGCTGAATGGAGTTTCGAGTTTTAATTTCCTTTTGATTTTGCAGGTCGCTTATGCATTTAATATGAAGAACCGAAGCATTTATGGAGTCCTGTATTGTCATCTTATGAATGTATTTGGTAGATCCTTTTGTCTTCGTAAAGCGACAAGACGGCTTTCGGCAATAATGGAGTAGCATAAAAAATATGCAATCCTTTGAATCTTTAAAGAAAAGAGAATTCATCTTAAATCCAGAAAATTTGTTTTTAAGATGAAAAAATGTACTTACTGTAATCAAGACAACCATCATTTATCGTCTCCTGGTATAGTTCCATATAATAGTCATCTTTAAAATACTTTTCATAGTGCGCTGCCAACTTTTCCCAGGAGTCCATCCATGAATCAAGTAGCTTATAAGATTTATCGGGAAACAAGTCCTCGAAGTCCAGTTCAATCTGCAATATTATTTTGAACAAAAAATATGGATTTTACTAAAACAACGAATTGGAAAAATGAAAATTTGACTAGAATTACAGAACACAAATTACAACTACACAGAAACTGTACAAGATAGGAAATAATTTTTAAAAAAGTTATAATAGTTTCTACCGTTAATGAACTCTGTCCAGACAATTAGTTTTCAAATTTAATGCTTATGCTTACAAATTTGAATCCCTTAGACTGCCTAAATAAAGGAAACTCTTCCAAAACAGATGTAAGGGTGTTTGACTCTTGCTTTATAAAGTTTTGACGATAATCGGAAGAAGCTTTCCACAATTCAATACAGTCGTCCTCTGTTCCATTGCAAAACTTCAATTGTTTAACGCACTGAAGAATTTCAGGCGACACAGATTCTTGCTTAGTATTTGGAAGTTGAGTTGTGTCTGGCAAAACTGCGCGTTTGCGCTTTCTATTCAAATTATGCAGTTAATTGAAAAGAACTCCACTAGGATTGGGCTTTCCGTTTTCTCCACTGCAAATGAAATATACCTCTTTTTTTTCATTTGGAAATATTGAGACCAACTGGTCAGCTATGTTTTTGATTTCGGCCTGCTTTGGAACGGCATAGCTATTGGTAGCAGGCACATAATAGCTATCCGAAATAATCGCCAGAACCTTATCTCTGTTAGAGTCTGACAATTTTGAGGTTGCTTCGTATTCTTTTAGAATCTTTTCACCAATATCACAAGACTCTAGAAGCGACTGAATACTCTATAGGTAAAACAATAAAGAAGAAAATCAAACCTTTTTTGTGCAGCATATTAAAGGTGACACAGAATGTGACGAGTCGAAGTTCTAAGATAAAAATAAAAGATTAATTAATTAAAAATATTTTTCTATTGACATTAAGTGATATACATACATTATTTTTTTCCACAAGGCAAGCTTCTCTCTAAACTCAGAGCGAAGTCCGAACAGTTCTCTTTCGGGAAAAATCTGATCAATATCGTTTGCAGAAAGATATTTGATGCGGTCAAAACTATATCCACACTCTATAAACACGTAAATTGTACAATTAAAATATTGATAATAATAATTATTTTAATATAAAATTTACCAATTAATTTTTCGTACACACAATTTTCAATGTCAAGTTTTTGTATCAGCTCAAATAGTTTTTAATCTTCCATTTTTAACTGTCAAATAATAAAAAAATGAATAAATAAAAAAATTATAAATTTAAACTCGCATAAATTTTTTGTGTATCTGTGCGAAGTCCGTCGTTTGTAAAGGCAAAGCACAAGATATGTGTTGTTTTCTCATTTTGCTTTAAATTCGTCCACACTATTTTTTTGCGTTTTTTGTTCTTCGATCAGCACACAAACACACATTTGTATATGTGCATATTACATGTATATGCAAACATGCGTGCATACAAACATATATGCACGCGGACACAAAATATATTTTGTATGTATACATATATGTATGTATGTATACACATATTAAAACACGCACTTGTTCAACACACAGAAACGGTACAGCCTCATACGTAGTTGTGAAATAATAAGAAGTAATGTAAAAGCTTACAAATAATTTAGAAGAGTAGGCAGACGTGAAATTTACTTAATGAAAATTTTACATTACTTCACAACTATGTATGTAGAGGCATTAAGGTGAAAAAGCACGCACAATATATATGTATGTATGTGTGTGTGTAATATACCGCGGGGGGTATAGCGACTGAATAAAGGCAATAGCCTATCTTTTTACGATTTGTAAATTTGCAAATACAAATTGCCAATACAAAAAAAACATACACATGCACTTCACTTTTACAGTTTCAAATTTTTTTAGGCACCGCACTTTTTTTACTTACCTTTCTCACGCAATAACACGGAACGAATGACGAAATTTACAAGAAGAAGCTAGAAACGAGGATGACTTCGAAGTTATCACGAAGAAAAAACGACCGGCACTCGTTTTCGCGCTTGCTTTGTTATTGTTTTTTTCGAGATAGACTATATCTGTCTCTCTCTGATTCGAGCAACTCTATGTGTCTCTCTCTCTGCTTTAGAATTTCGATGTCTACTTTGATCTCAAATCATATCACTGGGGAATTTTGCATTTCACTTTGAACATTTCACATATCAATATAATATTGTTAGTGTCGACCTAATACTACAGGTTCACATTGATATTAAATAGTTTCACCTTGGTATGAAAATATTGATATTATTGAAATTATATTGAAATACCATCTTGATATTTGATCTTATTTTTTTTGGGGGGGTGGCCAAATTTGGTGTTTTTGCACCAAAACTTGTGTTTTTTTTCCTCTTGGTGCACTAGCACTTTTTTTTTTGGATTTGGCTCTTTATGGCTCTTTTTGCTTATAGATGGGTTGGAGGGGAAAAAAGCTCCAACATTAAACAAAAAAAATAAATATTTTTTTTTTTTTTCAACAAAAAAAAAAAACAAAAAAAAAAAAGAAAAAAAAAATTTTTATCAAAAAATTGTTTGGGGGGGGGGGGGGCGAAAAAATTTTAAGAGGGAAATAAAGCATTAACCTATTTTGGAAAAAAAGAAAAAAAAAAGAGAAAAGTTTAAGCACCAGCACAACATATGCCTTATAAGTTGATTATACATTTAGGTTTCTTACAAAAAAAAGAGAAACTTGCACTGAGTTTTCTTACGCAGACGCTGAGGCCACAAACACTAGTTCTCAGGTGGAAAACAAAATGTGAGTTTGAAAAATAGCATTTTATAGCGACCGTCGCATAATTTTTGTCTTAGAGTTGCTGTATCCGCCCACCGCAAAATTTCGGTCGTAGTGGCTTGATCATTTTCGCTTGCTACGAAATAATGATGGACGTGCATTTTGCGCCGCTTGTGACAAGTGCTTACTTAACCATCTAACCGGCCTCCAAAGACACGACAGGCTAGGTGTGCATATCAGGAATATAAAGACAAAGGAAAGCCAAGTAAAAATAGATGGCTTTACAAGTGAAAAAACTTCACACAACAAGCAGGTTCACAATGGGGAATATGCACAATCTTCCATTTGTATTCAAGGACTTTTTGCCAAATTTGTTGCGAGTGTGCTGTCCTGACTCGAAAGTTGCTATGGACATCAAATGTGAGCGAACCAAGGCAACGCAAATGTCCAAGGAACTTGGCAAGAAATCCATAAAACGCATTGAAACTGAATTAAAAAACTCGAAGCTTTCCCTAATTGTTGACGAAACAACTGGTGGCAAACCGAAAGGCCCTTGTGTTATTGGGACGCTATTTCCAAGAATTCTGCGATGTAAAACCACACAAAATTTTGGGAGTATCAATGACAAGATAGCTGTCCTTAGAAAAAGTTATTGCGCGAATGCTTGAGCAGTAGGATGCTCTCCAATTATTTTGCTTAGATCAGACCCTAGAAGTCAACAATATTAAGCCAAAAGAAAAAGTCAATTTAATGATTAAACCTGAAATTAAAAGATATTTCTACTTTTTAAAATATATTCTTAAAATTATTAATCATTTAAATACGGAGTTTCAATCAGAACGTATTCGCTTACCTTTCTTTTATATAAGACTAGAATCTACTTAAAAAGTAATTCTCAATAATTCTCACTCATATTTAAAGAATACGGACCTTAGTCGCTTTAATGTTACCGACTTATATTCTTATTTGTTGCCCGTTGACAACATTTTTGTTGGTCTTAAAGCCCAAGAATAAATGGATAGCCGGTGTATGGAGAAATCCGCAACTTTAAATGTAAAGGAAACGGTACGAGAGTTGTTAGTTGGAGCTGGTTCTGCAAACAATGCAGCGCTTTGATTTTGGCCGAGAGGATATTAAATCTCTCATTGTAATCACACCAGCCAACGTAATTTCTAGCGAAGAAACCGATATAATGCCACTAATTAAAAATTGGATCCAGATGAAATTATTTCTCAATGGGACACTGAAGCTAAGTTTAAAAAAGAACAGGAGATATCTTTATTTTTGGAGGAAGTGGCAAAAGTAAAAAACGGGGTTAATATTGAAGTGTTTAAGAAATTAGTAGGATTTGTAAGAATTATATTATTCCTTTCACACAGTTCTGCTTCGGCGTAAACTCGAATTTGATTCAGTATCAAAATAATGCTATGCAAGGAACTCTGTTCGAGTACAGATCCAAATTATGTGTGGTCTGTCAAAGACTTGTAAATATAGGAAAGCAACTGATCTCAGAGTGTGATTTATATAATATATGTAATGTATATTGAATATTGACTGTTTTGTTTTCATAATGTTAAGAAGTAAATATATACATGAACAATTTTTAATTATTTTTTTTAAGTTATGCTATTTTACGTCGTTGTCAAAGAGATATTTTGAAAATATAACATGAAAAAGTAAGAAAAAAATTTTTGGCTCTTTTTTTTTAAATGGTGCATTTTTTTTCTCAAGTGGCAACCGTGGCTGGATCATACATTGTTTACCGAAACAAGCAACTTTTTTGGAAAATTAGCAGTGCGGACTTTTTTCTTCCGGCAATCAAACTCAAACACGCTTAGATTTTAGTATTAAGCAGCCCATCCACACACGAATTTGTTCGTCGAATTTGTTCAGCTCGTCAAAATGTTCGACGTTAGTGGAGGTGTTCGTGACAGTTTTTTTGTTTGACGTTTTGTTCGCAGAGAATTGAAATGTTTCTATCTTGCGAGTGTTCGTGCGAACATGTTCGTCAATGGATGCGAACAATTACACGAACATCATTTGTCAAAAATATCTGTTGAGGGAACACGTGCCCAAATGACACAAATTGTTGCTGGAGTTCATTGAATGCCCCCAAAATGATCAAATAATGATTTAAACTAATTTGTATCGCCATCTAGGCCATGATTGTGTTATTTTTCGCTGCCATATTTTCATGTTAACTCGTTGTGATTTTTGAGAAAATGATGTTCGTGAGAAATGTTCGCCTGGTTAGTGGGCAAACGAATTTTTGTTCGACGAATTTGTTCAGCTCGTCAAAATGTTCGACGTTAGTGGAGGTGTTCGTGACAGTTTTTTTGTTCGACGTTTTGTTCGCAGAGAATATAAATGTTTCTATCTTTCGAGTGTTCGTGCGAACATGTTCGTCAATGGATGCGAACAATTACACGAACATCATTTGTCAAAAATATCTGTAGAGTGAACACGTGCCCAAATGAGCAATAAATTGTTGCTGGAATTCATTAAATGCCCCCAAAATGATCAAATAATGCTTTAAGCTAATTTGTATCGCCATCTAGGCCATGATTGTGTTAGTTTCCGCTGCCATATTTTCATGTTAACTCGATGTGATTTTTGAGAAAATGATGTTCGTGAGAAATGTTCGCCTGGTTAGTGGGCAAACGAATTTTTGTTCGACGAACAAATTCGTGTGTGGATGGCCTGCTTAAGGGACATTCGAATATCGCCTCGTATAAACTCTAAGAAGATGTTGGTCACACTAGAAATGGCTTTTGTTGCCTTACGTTGACTGGTCCTACTACGCTGCATTTGTATATGGGGATTTTTTAGTATTGAACAGAGCTCCTGGGCATTTGTGCGTATTTACATAACTCCTTTAATTTAAAATGGTTTACTGGAACATAATCGTGGGCCTCGGCATTGTGGTGGTAGCTGCCGGTTTGGCCGTTTATTACTCCATGCCCAGCGCATTGCCACCGCACACCAATCGCAACAACAGCAACCAAAGACGACGCAAAAGTGAAAATGAAGAAGATAGTTTTAGAGCGCAGCGCACACGCAAAAGGTAAGATAAGAAAAGAAAATAAATACTTAAATACAAACACATACATGCTCTGTTTTTTGATAGCAAACCCGGTGATAGATGCATTTGCTGCACATCGATAATGTCCTGTCCGGAGGAGATGCATCAAATGAAATGTGGTCATGCTTTGCATGAGGAGTGTTTCCAAGGGTTTCGCCGGGTGCGTAGCACTTGTCTAATTTGTGGCAAGAAAGTAATCAACGAACCGGATGATGCCTGCACCATTTGCCTGGAACCCATGACTGAAGCGAACATGACATATCTAAACTGCGAGCATGCCCTGCATGTGAAATGTTTGGCAAAGTACAAGGAAACTGGTTACACCACTTGCCCGCTGTGCCGCAAGATTCTGTAGTGATGCCAATCTTAAGCAATCAGCTAAAGCCTTAGTGATGAAGACTTCAAATTAGTTTAAGTCTCTTTTATTATCTAAAAAAACATTGTTCAAAAATGACTAAAGAAATGCCTCTAAAACGGGAGCCGCTTGCTTTTGCCAATTCTCGCGCCAACGTAGCTCCTGGAATTCCGTTAGGCAGCGTCCGAAACGCAAACGAGTCTCCTGAATGCTGGGATTCTTGGGGAAATGCTCAAACCAGATTCTCAGCTGTTCGGCCAGTTCCTGGTAATCGTTAAAGACAAAGCCATTCTGGCCATGCTTCACCAGTTCATTTAAGCTGAAAAAGAAGGGGAAAATATACATTTGCTTTTCAAACTGGCTCCACTTACCATTTAAAGTTATAGGCACACACTGGCAGGCCACTGCCAAACATGTCCACCACCTTCATGGGCAAATCCAAGCCACTGGTACTCCAATGCAAGCATACACCCAAATCGGCACTGGCCAAAACACTGGGATAATCCTCCACCTCCAGCCAGGGTGTCACAATGGACACCTTTTGCCAACGTAATTGCAAAATCTCCGCCTCGTAGTGAGCCTTTTGTGGACCCTTTCCTGTGATAATGCATAACAGCGAAGGATAGACTTGCGGCTCGGCTACAGCCGCCTCCTCATACAACTGCAAAGCCTTAAGTAGTATGCCAAAATCCTCATCTGGCGTCCAGCTGGTGCTTGAGACCAATATGGCCTGTCTCTGGGGCTTATACACCACCGAGCCGTTGGCCAGTTTTTGTGTCAAAGCTGTGGACTCCACCACACCGGATTGTTTGAGATCAGCATAACATTCGGGCATGAATTGGGCATAATCTTTGGATAGTTTCATATAGAGATCATGCTTCTGGGCCAGTTCCAAGGGATGGAATTGCGTGGGAGCGCGGTCATACAGCACGGTGACGGGACTGCAAGCGATTGAGTGTGAGTTTTTATTGATATATATTGAAACCACACTCACCCCAAATTCCAGTTTTGCTGCAAATCCTGCTTCATGGCCTGCGTCACACAGAAGTGTGTGTGTGCCTTGGAGCCGAAATATCGTTCCAACCAACGTACCAAACGTATCAGCCGACTCTGCTCACCGCCCGCCATACCCAAGGCCAACACTGTGTAGGTATAGTTGTGCCAATCGATGACCAATTTGGTTCTCATCACAGCACAATATAAATAGCAAACAATTAGAGTGGGTATGCCGGGAGGATTTTGCACCAGCAGAAAACTAGGTCTCCGTATGGCTATCAAAGCCATTAAAAGGCTCAGAGTCTGCCAAATGGCCTTAAAGAGTAACTTCAGTTTGGGTGTGAGATTTGTTATGGGCACAGTGGGCAGTTCGTGGATTTGGCACTTGCTGCCACAGCCGCTTAGTGTGTCCAGTGGCCTGGTCTCCACATAACCAATGATATCCACATGGTAATTGTCTTCCAGCAGGCTCTGGGCATGATATTGCATACGTGGACTGCGTCCAATGTCGCCCAAAACAATGACGCAGGCTTGACGTTTCCTCAACTGGCGATCCACCATAATGCTGGCAGCATAAGTTGACAATTGACAGGGAATTGTGTATATAGATTTATGGTGTAAATGGAGCTGCTTGTGTGAAACTATGCTTAAGAAATTGAAATCTTTCGGGGTAATTCAGCCAAAACAGAAATCAAAACAGCTGTTTGTTATCGATAAATCGCATGGGGAAATTAGTGCGACCAGAAGATTGAAGAAAATACTCGTTTAGTATTTGAAGTAAAAAATACAACAAAAAAGAAGAATTAAATGCAAGTTTTTTTAGTTTTATTTTTAGTTTTAAAAAATAAATAATTCATGTAATTTATTTTATATTTTTATATATTTATTTTATTTAATATCCCAATGACACAAGGCACAGTGCTCATATGTTTGATATTTTTAATTTGGATAAAAAAGATTAAATTAGACTAGGTTGAACTAGAGAAAGATTAAATTAAGTTGAACTAGAGTTAGAATGTGCCTTTAGATAGTCGGATAATTAAATTTTATAATCCGTTGGTTTTATTTTGTTAGTCCATTCCAATAGCAAACTGCTTAAAAAAATTGTTTTTCACAACTAGCGAGTTTTACCCGCTTACAAACTATGTTGTTGGTTCTTCTCGATGACACAAGTTGCACATTATCATGTAAATATTTGGGCTCTCTAGTTGTCAAAATCTTATGCAGCAGTAATAATGTTCTCAGTCTAATCCAGTCTTCTAGGTTTAAGTCAAAAATTTTATGATCATTGCTACACTCCTGCCCAAAATTATACGACACTTCGAAAATTTTAGTTTCGACCCTCGTAGGAGAATGGTGAAGCATAATACAACAAAATCAAATATGCAGAATGAAAGCTTAATGAATTCTGCTTAAAATGAGTTGTTCTTATCTCTGATTGCATCTCCCGTTTTCAAGAAGTGGTAAAAAGAGCACAAGAGTTCGATTTTTGTCATGTCTGCAAGTGTATCAAAATTATACGACACTTGTCAATTTGTTGGATTTGGTTAATTATTTATTCTTATAATGGTACAAAAGCAATAGTTAATAATAATAGAGCCACCATGAGCCTTTGCCACCTCGAAAAGTCTCTTAGGCACCGAACGCACTAAATTTGTAAGTAAATTTTGGTCCAAAAGAGACCATTCAGCCAAAATTTTGCTTTTGAGGCTTTCGACTTTCTCAAATTTGTTGTTATTGGCGTAAACTCGACTGGCTAAGATACCCCCAAATGTTCTGAATTGGGTTTAGGTCAGGGGAGCACTCTGGCCAATCCAAAATATTTATATGGTTATTATTTAAGAAGCGCTGGGTCTCTCTGCTCTTGTAAAAAGATGCATTATCTTGCATAAAAACAAGATCTCTTTCCATATTTTCTTTCAAAAATGGCAGAAGACGATCCTCCAATACCTTTTGTATTCTCCACTGTTCATCCTGGAGCTTGTGAAGCACAGATCAAGCGTTTCAGACGCATGAAAGGCTCCCCATTGCAGATCCGCCTCCGAAACTGCGTTTGGAAAACATAAGTGGATCCTTACGCAAATCTCTCCAATAGTGCCGAAACCCATCTGGGCCATCAAGTTAAATTTTTTTTTTCATCACAAAAAGATTATCTAAATGAAAAAATATTGAACAAAGCTGTATGAACAAAATAAAGTTAAAATTTCATACCGAGGACCAGTTTCTCTCCAAGTTTTTTTCCACAAATTGAAGTCGTGCTGTTTTGTGGTGCGGCTTCAGGAACGGAGCCTTCTTTAAGACTCCTCTGACAATGCACTCCGATGATTGCAGCGTCCGCCAAACAGTCATCCGTGACACAGGCTTACTGCAACATGAGACAAGTGTGGACAAAAAAAAAATTTAATATTAAATTTTTCACAGTCAAAAATATTTTTCTAAATAATAAAACAATATACGAGGGGGTCGTATCCGAGGCATTGTAGTCGCAGTTTTCATTGGTGGAGATTTTTTTACGGTGGTGGGTACCAAACCCGACGCACTAACCCTATATATTCTACCCATTAGACCAGGGCGTGATGGTCTTGTGTGGATTGTGTTGTTTTTTTAATGATCGTGAACTTGACTCGAGCCCGCGCAGACCGGACTTACCTATTTATTGTTTTGCATAGAGCTAATATTGATGCTGCAGATACAACTGCAAATATTATGGCATTATACCTGGAAAAAAATTCTAAAATGCAATATATATAAATTAAAAATTGCGTATACGTACCGTAATGTTGATTATTTGATTTTTCGGTTATACATAAGTTAAAATAAGAGGTAAATTTTTTTTTTATAAATATAAGCATATTAATAAACAGATTTTTCAAAACCACATTGCGAATTGAAACTACATATTAAAAATAGTTCTTAACAAAAAAAAAAATAATTATCTTCTACTTCTAACTCAAAAGAGTAAGAGCTGTCAGCATCACATTCAGGATAACCCGGCTCGAAATCGCAGTGTAGTATATCATTCAAAGTGCGATTGGAGTTTGAGTTAAATTTGAAATAAATTCCTTCGCTAACCATCATTTTAATTTACTTTTCGTTTTTTTAAGGCATAATCGGAAGGAGTTGATTCTGGAAACCACCATAATTTAATCTTTACCCGACTCATGGTGAGCAGGTTATGTTCTATCCAGTTTATACAGCTTATCGCGCTTGCGCTACTTGCCAATTTAATCTGTTAATCTGTTTTCCGTTCAAAGTTGTGCATATATATGGTAACATGTTTCGTATTTGTATGTCAAATTTTTATACCCTGTACCCATTAAAAATGGGTAAAAGGGGATCATGAAGTTGTGCAAATGTATGTAACAGGGAGAAGGAAACATCTCCGACCCTATAAAGTATATATATTCTTGATCAGCATCAATAGCCGAGTCGATTTAGCCATGTCCGTCTGTCCGTCTGTCCGTCCGTCCGTCTGTCTGTATGAACGCGTCGATCTCAGAGATGGTAAGAGATAGAGGTTTGACATGTATGGGACAAATGCTTTTTTATCTGTACGCAGATCAAGTTTGTTTCAAATTTTGGCCACGCCCCCTCCCGCCCCCGCAATTTGGAAAAAAACGTTATATCTCCCACAGTTTTGAAGATAGACGATTCGTACTTTCTAGAGATAGTTAGTAATTAGCAAAATAAATCGATTTGCCAAAGAAATGATAAAAATCGGATGAACGGTTCAGAAGTTATGAGCAAAAAAGCGAACCAAGCCCCCCGCTACCACCCCACCCACCCTAAAAAAATGTTGCATACTTTCGGATGGTCACCCTAAGGAACGCAGGAGCACTATTAAACATGTTTTTTTCATGACTAACGGGTTTATCGAAGTCGGTTAGAGCCGACTTTAACCGCTCGTTGTCAATTGTACAGGGTATTTGAAGTCGGGCTACTCGACTGCAACGGTCTTGTTTTTTATTTTTCTATTTTTCTTTACTTTCCGTCGGTTCCGTCCGTCCGTCCGGGTCCGTCCGTCCGTCCGGCTCTTTTTAACACCTAATCAATTAATTTTTTGGGCTACAAGTAATGCGTCTATACTTGAAGTCGGTACAAATTAATAAAAAAAATCAAACTATATATATATATTAAAATAAATATATTATTTCTTTCCCGTCCGTCCGTCCGTCCGTCCGTCCGTCCTCCGGCTCTTCATCTTTTGGCCACGAACACCCCCCGCCCCGAATAAAAAAAAAAAAAGTTCTCAAATTGTAGAGATATAGTTTTGCCGGAAGTAGGGAAACTACATTTTGTCTGCACATTTATTAAAATACCACACCCTCACCCCAATTTTTTATTTAATTACTTAATTAAATAATTATTCAATTAAAAAAATCCCCTAATAATTTACTTTTGACGGTTCTCAAAAAAAAAAAAGCCCCCGTAATAAAATTTCCAAGTAACGCCTGAACACTGTTAAACATGTTTTTTTTTATAATATATAATTAACCGTATAAATAATAAATATAAGACTTTAACTTACGCCTCTACCACCATAAAAATTTTTCTTTATTTATCACCCTAAAATTCCATTTTAAGTGTCCTACAATATCTGACTGACTGGGGTGTATTAAGTTAAAGAACAGCGTATCTGACTCATCTATTATTATATTGGTCGTTTACTTAAAATCTCTGCTTATACATGCTCTGGCCCTTATACTATCAGTGTTGGCCAACCATTGGAAATTTTCATTTGATTCTTTGTATATAGACTATGTAGTTTGAAGGTGTATTATCAAACATGAGTTTTGTTTCCATGAAACTTTCGACTTTATGCCAAAAAATCGGCCATTGGGCTCAATGTGCAACACTGCAATTTATTCGAGTAAAGTAAACAAAGTTACATGCTAAAGTTATTTGAACACTGAATAACATTCGCACTTTGATTGAATACAAAAGGGGACCATCCATATGTTAACATGTTCACAATCAGAGCTCCCCGGACTTGACTTAGATCAGCTTATCTCCAGCGCTAATCACGAATCAATTTCACTCAATCTCTTATGGAAATTAAAACACTTAAATTCTAAATTATACTCTGTACCGAAGGTACATAGAGTATATTAAGTTTGTGCAAAAGTATGTAACAAAGAGAAGGAATCATTTTCGACCCTATAAAATTTTTATGTTCTTGATCAGCATCAACAGCCGAATCGATATAGCCATGTCCGCCTGCCCGTCCGTCTGTCTGCCCGTGCGTCCGTCCGTATGAACAAGCAGATCTCAGAGGTGGTAAGAAATAGAAATTTGACATGTATGGGACAAATGCTTCTTATACTTGCAGGCAGATCAAGTTTATTTTCAATTTTTGCTACGCCCCCTCGCGCCCGCAATTTGAAAAAAACGTCACATCTCCCACAGTTTTGTAGATAGATGATTCGTACTTTCCGGAGATAGTTAGTCATTAGCAATATGTATCGATTTGCCGAAAAATAGCTCCTAGTCTAGGTACAGAGTATATTATAGTTGGGCTTGACCGACTTTCTCACTTGGTGTTAACCAGGAAAATGAAAATTTGGATCTAAGTGGGTAAGCTATAATGTACTTAAATTTGAAAATACCGAGGCAAGTACTTAGCATTCCAACAAGTTTAACCTCAATAAAGCGCAATTTGTTACAAATTCGTGCCACTAATTGTTTTCACCTTGTAGCAATAAAACGATTAAGAAGTCGGTCAAGCCCGACCATAACATACCTCTGACGTCCGTTAGTGTATGAAGTGCTACCCATTGGTTATGTGGCCAGTGCTACCCAACATAAATATTGAACTATCGTTCATCCGATTTTCACCATTCCTGTCGATGAATAATCTTAATTGCTAAATATCTCTAGCAGGTATAAACCATCTATCTACAAAACTGTAGACAATATGAACTTTATTTCAAATATCGGGGGCAGGAGGGTTCGCGGTAAAAATTGAAAATAAACTTGATTTGCCTGCAAGTATACGAAACACACGTCACATACATGTTAAACCGATATCTCTTACCATCTCTGAGATCTGTTTGTTCAGTGTGTGGAAGCCCTGAATTTTTTCATAGATACTGACTTTTTTCTTATATCTCATTATAAATGGGTTTTATACATATGTGGGTTTAAGGGACCTGTTTTGACTTTAATCAAAGTTTTTGCGGTTTCACGGTCGATGTTTAATTATAATTCAATACAATCAACTCAATTCATTAGAGATAGATCAAGTTTTGTAGATAGCAATGGTATGACTAGACAGGTGTTTCGGAGTAGACAACAATTCACTCATCAGCGGACTTGCTGCTTCACACTTCAATTACTTTAAAATTTCAGTATGAGATGATGGGGCCCATTAGCACCTTTTGACAAGCAACCAATCAGTCAACACGTTCTGTAAGTTTGGAACCAGAACGCTAATTTTATACCCTTGCAAATGGTATTATAATTTTGCCCAGAAGTTTGCAACGCATAGAAATATTCATTTCCGACCCTATAAACTATATATTCTTGATCAGGGTGACGAGCTGAGTCGATTGAGCTTTGTCCGTCCGTCTGTCTGTCCGTCTGTCCGTCTGTCTGTCTGTCTGTTTCTACGCGAACTAGGCTCTCAGTTTTAAAGCTATCGAGCTGAAACTTTGCACAGAGTCTTCTTTTTACTGCACACGTGCTAATATAGTCGGAACCGACCGGATCGGATGACTATATCTTATAGCTGCTATAGGAACGATCGGTCGAAAAATGGGTCTCTGTGAGAAAAACTTTGTTGTTTAATGTGAACGTGTCTCATTATTAATATTATACGCTTTCACATAGATTTGGAAGTTTTGGTCGAAATCGATGATTATCTTATAGCTGCCATAGGAACTATCGGTCGAAAAGTGCGTTTTATTTAGAAAATTTTTTTTTACGCTGGCGTTCTCAAACTCTGATGTATTAAACATTTGCAAGGGTATAAAATCGGGTAAAGACGAAGTTAGCTTGCCTTCTTGTTTTTTTTAAACTGTTTTTTTTTTATTTTCATTTTTGAATTGACCAAACTAATGATGCGCGATAAGGCAGAAGAAAAACGCTCCAAAGAGGTAAAAAAATTAAAAAAGGCAAAGAAAAGAACAGCCACCAACAAATCGTGCTCGTATATAAAAGAAAAACAAGCCGACTGCCGTCAATCTATTTTCACTTTTCATTGATATTTCATAATTCAGAATATGAGAAAAATAGTTAATTTTTTCATTTTAAGTCCTATACTCCAGATAAGATAAATTTTAGTTTTGTACGATATTTCACATAAATAGAAACAATTTTGTACAGCTTTGAAATTTGAATACGTTCGAAAAGGCATCTTATTTGTATGAAATTGTTTCTATTCATGTGAAATATCGTAGCTTCCTAAAATTTATCTCATCTGAGTATAGGCCTAATTAAGAATAATTGCTTAAAAACACGAAACTTAAACATTTAAGAGGGTGGCTCACAACTCACCACAAATTTCGAATTGTCAAAACTCAATCTGAAATAAAAAACCGCACAATT
>JAEIFU010004282.1:0-17069 GCA_018904235.1 Lordiphosa stackelbergi | reverse complement strand
TAAACATTGTGCTCTCTTAATTCTGGAGTTTTTGAAATAATTTTAAATTATATTAGCGCCGACTATTTATTTATTTATTTAAATATTAGCTATAATACATTAGCATTTAATAATATTACAATTTATAGAGGAATGGAGTACTGAGTAATAAGACCTTAGATCCACAAATATATATAAAAATAGGCAACACTGCGTTTCAGTGATTCAAAATAACTTTAGAGCCTATGCGCGCCAGTAAAAATTCAACTTTTATTTATACACCAGATTTGGGGCTAGACTACGACCTTAAAAATTTCAAAATCAGGATGTCCAATCTAGTAATCACATACATAATCGTATTATGACAAATGTAATCGACTTTTGGTTAAAAAATCCGTTTCTTTTCCCTAGATATTTTAGAACATTAGTCGAATGAAATACCTCTAAAAAATGTTTTACTATTTCTAAAATTGTTTCTGAATTTTCTTTGGCTAGTTAATTTCTTAACGAAGTGTAGTGAGTAATTTCGCCAGCCCTTTTAACTATTGAACAGTGGTCAGAGAATTGCTTTGGTAAGGGTGGTTGTTTGACACCGCCTGAGCAACTAGGCGAAAACAAAGCAAGTAAACAAACAATGCTTCTTCATATTCAATAATGAAGTAAACTATTACTTGTGATTTTCTCACTTTGTTGTAAGACATTTGGTCATTACTTCTCAATACTTCACAAGTTATATTAGGTCTTAAGGGCCTGTTCTTTAATGACATAAATACTCGTTTAAAATAGACAGCTGATCAAAAGCCTTAAGCTTCAAAAGTGGTTCTAAAATGTTTCTTTTCATATGAAACTTTCTGCAGAAAATAATTTTTAATTGATTTCACACAATCAAATCAATAATAAATTTTAAATTCAAAAAATTCAAATTCAAATATTTCATAATTGAGTTTCTGGTCAAGTAAAGTTTCAGAATGAACTGTGATCTACTATGGTCACAGTATTGAAAATTATGCTCTCCTAAGCAAGTCTTCCATGGTCAATATTTAAAGCGTCAAGCGAACTACATTTCTGTTCAGAATTTCCCTTATTTCATTTCATTCAAAAATAACTACCTTAAAACATAAAAATTTTGAAGATTTTAGCTTTAATTCAACACAAGAAAAGTTCAGGAAATGAAGAGATCTGTTAGAAAAAGTCTTTAGAACTAGAAAGGAAAAGACAACTATACCTTAAAACAGTTAAACCACAAAAATCAAGGCCTCAAACCTCCGCTCATTATACATTAAAAAATTGAATACAAAATTCTTCATAATTTACATACTTTTCTATATTTATCTTTCTTTGTATCTGATATGCCAAAAAAAAAAACTGCTCCATTTTTCCCGCACCATCAAAAATATAAACCAAAAAATACTGTACAACAATTCAACTTCTATTGACATCATCCGAAACTCATATGGAACTCGACTTGCTCTCTAAATTTTTGAACTGCATCCGCATCAACTCCCCACCCGAACGCCAAACAATCAATCTCAACTCAAATTACAAAAAAATTCGAAACTCTATCCAAAAAAAAAAACAAATCGTATCGCAATCGTAGAATACGCCACCGTCGGCTACATGGCAAAACGAATTCAAATGCGAAAACAAAGATTTATGGCCATCCAAAAGATAGCTGAGCAGAAAAAACAACAGCACGATGGGGCGCAGCAGCAGGCCAATCCGAATCCGAATGCCACTATGGGAATCGGAAGCGGTGGTGGCGGCGGCGGCGGCGTCGTCGGAATGGGCGTCGGTGGTCCTGAGCATGGGCATGGGCATGGCCATCATGCCCACAGCCATGGTCATCCACATGCGCCCAAACAAACAGTGAGTAACCGCCCAATCGGCTTTTCAAATATCCAACAAAACGTTGGTACGCGCGGTTGCTCGATAGTGGGACCCTTGTTCCAGGAGGTGAGATTCAAGGTGCACGACCCGAAGGCCCACTCCAAGGGTGGGACCCTGGAGAATACGGTGAACGGTGGCCGTGGAGGCCCCCAATCCCATGGACCAGGGCCGGCAGCCGGTGGACCCGGCGGTCCCGGCGGAGGAGGCGGTGGTGGTGGAGGCGGACCGCCAGATGGCGGAGGCGATCCAGAAGCAGCAGTGCCCGCACATTTACTGCATCCGGGAAAAGTAAAAAAGGTAAAGAATAACACTTAAATCGGTTGAATGATGTTCAATTAAAATTGTGTTTTTGTTTCCTCAAGGATATCAACAAACTGTTGGGCATTACGCCCTCGGATATTGACAAATACTCGCGCATAGTGTTTCCGGTGTGTTTTGTCTGCTTCAATCTGATGTACTGGATCATCTACCTGCACGTTAGCGACGTGGTCGCCGATGATCTTGTGCTGCTGGGCGAGGAGTAGAAGCAGCAAATGGGAGTGAACAGCGCACAAGAGAGTCAAACTGTGCAAAGCGCTGAAAAACAAAGCAAAACCAAAAAAAAAAAAAAAAAAACAAAAAAAAACACACACACACCTTAATTTTAATTAGCGATATGAAAATGCAAAAGACAACAAATTATTACACACATATTACAAGGTCGAAAGCAAAGAATATTGTTAAATAGATTTACACGAATGAAGAAACAAAAACCAAAAACTTAGCATTAATCAAGAAAACGCATATAAATGAAAGGAAATTAATCAAAAGCAGCAGCAGCATAGCAAATTGTAGTAAAAATTATAAAACAAACCAAATACCTAAGAGAAAATGTTAAAAAAAAAGAAAGAAAAGCCATAACATAAAACCAACACATCTAGAGTGACATACAAGAACCAGTTAAAATAAATAAAAGTTTAATTGAACACAAATAACCCCAAGTTAAAAAACCAACAAAAAAAAATATATATGAACTATATACTTAAACTGTACACCCATTTAGAATACTTACAGTGTGCCAGAAAAGTCTTTGGACAAATGCTTTTGTTTAGTTTACCAATCCATGTTGTGTGGCAGAACAAAAGTAGGGGACAGAAAAATGTGCTTGTGTTGCACTCAGAAAAATTTCCGAATTTGTGAAAAAATTTATATAAGGTCAGTGTTCTTACCAAAGGTGGCCAGACCCTATACATTTACATGCATTTGTATGGGAATTAGAGTTTTTAGCTCAAGTAGGTAAATGTTTTTGATTTCTTACCTTTCTATTTCGTTTTGGCATAGAATCAGCTACCTGTGTGAGGAAAAATATACCTGAAAAAATTTCGGAATGTAGAAAAAAACAATTTTTTTTCGTTTATTTTTTTTTTTCATTTATTATGAGCCAAAACAAAGTTGTTCGAACAAAAGAAAGGGAATGCTAATGAGTTTTATGGTGAAACATGATACGAAATTTCTTTATGTATTCTGGGGAAGGCATGAGAAGCATGTATAATCGACTTTTGAGTGTTGTTGACAGACCGGATTAGTGCATTTGAAGCAGTAAAAACGAGTTTTACGACGCAGCTTATCGCCTGTTTCTGAACATATTCGACAGGATTTTCGGCCGGTGAGTGTATCAGGACCGCTGTGTTGAGGAACCACAACACTGCTGGCAAGATTTATTGCTCTGCCGAAGAACGATTCAAAAGCCAAACGAGTCGTAAGCTGTGCGAGAATGTGTGGATTATTCATGCGATTTTCGACATTTGCGAGGACCAATGTTTTGGAAAGCGTATTCAAAAATGTGCGTCTCCCGTCTTTTCGGTTGATTCCATCGTTTTGTTTACAAATTATATGAGTGGCCAATGCCATTACATCAATAATGTTGCAGAAAATGCATTGTTGTATAATGCGTTAGCATTTGGTCCATAGAATCAACGCCGGCCTTAGTCGAATTATAAAACAAAATCGCTTCGGGTTTCATGGCTTCGCCTTCAACATTTTTGTGTAATGAACGGTGGACAACAAATTGACCGCCTTATTCTTTTTTGGCACGTAGCTGCAAAGCGAAACAAGACTGTCACAAAAACCAAACACAGTTGAAAGGACTGGCCGTTTGGCGCTCTTCATCGCTTCTTTGGGAAGACATCTTTTGTTTGATCGAATGGTGCCAAAAAATGCGAGGCCAATAGTAGCCAATCGTTGAGCGCCGTCTAATGTTGTGAAGAAATTATCGGCTATCATTGTTCTGCCGCTGTTAGTGTAACGATTTGCAAGATACATCAAATCCTTGTCTCACCTCTCGCTCGTCTCCCTCATCCTTTCCAGTATATAATGTTCCTTGCAATGGAAATTTCGTCTTCGAATCGCAAGGCTCACCATACTTTTATGCCATAAGCTGCCCAAACTCAGCGAGAAAAGACGAACTATACACACATGTGTGCATGTGAATACGTACCTGCGTGTGTTCTATGTGAACATATATGGCATGCGAAACAAAATATGTAATGTAAGAGAGGTAAAAAACTACATAGAATCATCGTAACACACTATATTCCATATGTTTCCATACAAAATGTATAGGGGTCTGGCCAGGCCCTATGTGTTATATCCTTCTTTTTCGTCCAGTTCCAAAGACTTTTTTCAACTTTTGAATACATAGATCGAAAGCCAATAAAATGTTAGGAGGGTACGTGGAAGCACGTTTTTTTGAGTGTGGTGAATTTGAAAGTGGACAGACGACTTACTTGATCTTCTGTGCTCACCCGATTCACTCAACCATAGTTTCGGCACGCTTCTGTGTGAAAAACACGAGCGAAAAAACTTGCGTCTTCAGTTTACCGTAAAGACTTCGCTTGCTCACACTATTAATAAGTTTGAAAGCTTTTCCGTCTTTGCAAAATGTTTCTTAAGTAGGTGAAGAGCAATGAAGTGATTGTGTACAGAACATGCAAATGCTTTTTTTCATAGCTGTTGTCATGATACAAATATAGAAAGTATGGCGGCGCCATAATAGAACTATTAAGGTATGGCCAGCAGCCTAGCATTGCAGGCGGAGAGCTTTTTTCTGAAGACTCGACTGAGCAGAGCGAGAGCAACTAAGCTGTTTCCAAAATAGCGTTTTTTTTTCTCAGCAGATAAAGCTATTTCTTAAGATCAAGAGCCGTAAACTATTCAGTTTTATCAGAACCTGCAGTTCTTTCTAATTTTTCGACATTGAATAGCTTTTTTAAACTAATATTGGTTAATTTTAAGCATATTTACCAATCGATATCTGGCGGGAAAAATAGCTAGTTTTGGCAATAAGGTATGGCGATGAGCATAAAACGAAGAACTCAGAGCTTTTGCTGAAAGCTCTTGCAAACAACCTTTCACATCAAATACTAACTGCACTCGGGCGAATTGAGAACTAAATGAGAGCGCTTTGTTCGGCCTCCATAACTATTATTGTTGTATCATGGCGAAGACCATATCTTTATAAGCTGTATCATGGGTGGGGCTCTCAGTGCTCTCTCTATGCTCAGCTCTCACTTTTTCAGTGTGCAGCTGTCACTTGATGCATGAGATGTTGTATGTCTGAGCTTTCAGCAAAAGCACGCTGTTCTCAATTTAAGGCTGAGCGCTATACTTTATTGATCAAAACGAAGAGAAAAAAGCTCACAATATAAAGCGAGTAGAGCTTGACCAAAGACCAATATAATCTCTAAGATGCCGAACGCCCATACAATGGTTTTGCAATATGCAGCTGTTTTTTTTTGGTGGCGCCGAAAATCGCACTCTCTCCGCTCACACAAAGTAGAGAGCGTAAAATTCTAAAAATAGAATGCACTTGCTTGTGTGAGTAATGCTTGAGCGCTGCTGGCTCTCTCTCTCTCTGTCTTCTGGACACAATTTCAAGAGAGCGAAAAGCCAGATGAAAAGCCAGGGGCAAAAAATCGTGTGCAAAAAAATCGTATGGCGTTACTCATCTTCATATTCTAATGTCTTTGGCTTGACAAAGGATTAAAACGGGATTTGCATGGTGACGCAATCCTCATGAAGTTGTTCAAATATCTCTGTATTGTAGGAAAGAGGTGTCAAGGTGACTAGAGATGGTAAAAATGGGCGGAATCGAGATTGAAGTTTGAAAATTCTTGGTCGGGTTGGTTGGGAGAGGATTAGTGTAGAAAAAAGTGCGGGATTCCCGAAAAGTCTTAATTTTGTAGAATATCAGTGTGAAGTCAAGAAACAAAAGCTATCTAAAAAGCTACTTGAAGTTTGTTTTACTGGCAGACATTTAATGACATTCTCAAAAAGTAAGGCTGCGGCATGAGACGAGAAGTTCTAGTAGGCCTGCATTTCCCCATAAAATTCTATGAGTTTGACAACCTATTCAAAAAACAAAACAAAAAAGCAGGACTACTAGAGTATCATGTCTCATGTGTCTCACTAACTTAAGCACAGAATAGCTGATTGGATTGGTTTGCTTGCAAAGTTTCCCTCCACATGTCAAGCAGCATGCTCTTATGATTACTTTTTCAGGTAATAGTCAGTTTTTGGGACTTACATATTTACAAGAAATGCCATTGACACAGCAGCTGTTCCTATTGCTGACACTTGGGAATTGCATAGGAAATCTAGCCTTTTAGCAGAAACAAGCTAAATGTGATAATAGTATCCGTTGCCGATAATCACCCGATTGGACATTTATATCCCGAAAAGAAGATGGTTCTATAGCTCTAATTAAATCCCTCTGAAAGACCGAGTTAGACTCCATTTTAATATAGAATGTGACTTTGCTCAAGACTAAGCAGTCGCTTGTGATAAAAAGAGACGGATATATACCGCTTTTGGCTTCGCCGTTAGGTGGAGAACTGGAAAGAGCTGGCCTGTGTAAGCCCGTTCACCCTTGCTACAAATGCGTACCGAGTAAACTCAACGTTCGAAGCCCGCTGGGCTCGTACAAGAAGTATACACAAAAGAAGAGTATTTGCGAACCAAGCTTGTCCGAGCTTGTGTATTCCAAAGTACAAACACTCGCGTTGACTCGTAGCTTCGGCCACAAGTCACTACGAGCTCTTTTTGGCGAAATCAAAGATCTGCTGGGGGCTGTAACGATTCATAGCTTGTGCACGAGTACCCCAAGCAAGCAAAAACAACATGTGAGAGCAAAAGAGATGTGTGTGTGTGAGAGCTCGCTTGAGGCTTGTCGTCAACAAGACGAGTAAGTTTGGTGATTTTTAGTTTCGGCTCTTTTAGCCACAAGCTAGAACAAGCTAAATGGGTGCAATTTGAAGAGTATTCCCATTTCAGAATCATAACAAGATTTTGCTGTCCCTAATCATTTGTCCAGATTCCCAAGTCTTTAAATTAAATATAGAGCAAACTTTTGGCACACTGTAATAAATTTTCAATATCTTTGCCACCATTTTTATGTTTTTTTGTTCTCCAAAAAAATGAACCAATAAACTTTGCTTCCCACTTTGAGCAAAAAAACAAAAAAAGAGAATAATACACCCAAGGAGTCTTCCCTAATTTAAGCCTAGACTTTTGGACTCGGTTATTAAAAAATATGTTTTTGGTTTTGTGTACCTTCAGCTAACAAAATTGATTTGTGTTAACTATTTTAATTTAATATTCAGAACTGACTTAGCGCTTCCAAGTAAAATGGCCAAATTTTTTAAAGGAAAATCAAAAGTAATACGAAAATTTATCGTTTGTTTTTTTAATTTTTTGCACCTTGAACTTGAAATGTATTACTTTTGGGCGCACTTTTTTTGTAAGCAAAACAAAAACCAAATCGGGCATATTGTAAGTAAATAGTTAGTGCAAATTGACGATAGCAAAATAATAATTATAATACATAATTTTAGTTACACCAAAACAAACAATTTTGATAACCATTATTCAAATTGCACAAAAAAAAAAACAACAACTATAACACAAATCAAACTCAAACTTTTCGAAGACAACTTTGCGGCACCATAAAACCTAAATTGTAAGTGAAACTTCAATAGGAAATAGTGAAATATGTACACAAATATGAATGAAACTGCCTAAGAAAATAGTCGATAAGTCTAAAACCAAAACCAAAACCAAATCCATAACCAATAAACTAAATTTATCAAAGAATTAATTTTCAATTTGTACATACAACATTCTCAAAAAGCAAAGTAGGAGCAAAACTTCGCAAGAATATAAAAAAGACAAGAACAACAATTACAAACTAAATTAAATCTAGTTAATTAAAAATAATATACAGCTAGTTAAACAGTCAATAAACGAGGCACCGTCTTAAGTTAGTGGAAGAAACACTTCAACAAATATTTGAATTTTCGCTCAAGTTCCTCGATGAATCACACACACAAACACACACACAACAACAGTTAAGTTTAGTACACATAATTTAAAGGCAAGTGAGTTTAACTTTAAAACTAAAATAAAACCTAAACCTAGCACAACAACTAAGTAAATTTAAAGACAAAAAAAAAACGGAATATCATCAATGAATTTTAATTTAGTGTTTATGATTAGGCAAGGCGAATGTGTTTAGGACATAAGGCTAAAGAATTTTGTACAGTTAAAGCTTAGGTATATAGTAAACATATGCATAACACTCACATAATATTCATACCGAACATTAACACTCTCACATCTATACATATGGCATAAGTAACTATTATATAACGAGGTATAACGTATTTAGGCACCTATATGTAGCACCAGTTTTTTATATATGCAAAAACCAAAACAATTCAAATTGGCAAAGAACAATTAACTGTATATACAAAGTACTTATGAATGGAACACACACAGACACACACACACACACACACACAGTGGCAGTGTCAACCAGCCGAGCAATGAAGGATGTGACCCAGATCCCAGAAGATAACTCCCCCAGCCCCAAAAACTAACCAATAACAAACCAATGAGTAAACCAAGGAAAAATTACTTTATTAACTATCTAGACACTCACACACACACACGGAAACACACACGCGCACCTAAATGAGTAAAAATTAAAGAAAACCTTAAAGTCGTTTATCGACTATTTTATACCCGGTAGAGTTTAAATTGTGAATTTAATATTTACTCGCAGATTTTTAGTGATTTGATATTAAAAGTTTTCCGCTTCGAAAAAAGTATAAAGAATTTATCTGAGGATTCGATGCAAATCTCTCTAAGCTTCCAGCATTTGTATAAAGCCGAAGCTGCGAGAAAAGCAGAAGTCCCAAAACCTGTTTCTGGGTGGCCCAAACTGTCTTCTTGCTGTTTAATTACTCCAAAGTAAACGAAAATTCTTAAAGAAAAAGTTACAACAGTTCTTCCTCTATAACAGCAATGGGCACGCAACGGCCATTTAGGACCACAACATAATACAAGCACAGCGACTCTTCGACTAAAAATCTAATTTTGATTGTAGCGTTCTTTCGTCAGATGGCAGCGGTAAATTTTGATAAACTTCAAGAGTAGCGGTGATCCTTTCGTCAAACAAGAAGTATTGATTTGGTGCGGTCCAGCAGTCTTTAGAAATCCACAGAAGCTTTTTTAAAGTACTTCTAATTATATTTCAATCGATGTCAGAAGTCGGTCGATCCTGGACTTTCTCAAACCCAGTAAGAAAGTATTGATTTGAGTACGGATCTTTTAAGCCCGGAGTCTTTAGTGAGATCAATTTAAGCTCGAGATTAAGATCCACAGAAGCTTTTTTACAAGTCCCCGATAAAGCTTCTCTTTCCATGTCAGAAGTTGGTCGATCTCCGGATTTTCTCAAACCAAGAAAGAAAGGATTCATCTGAGTACGGATTTTTTAAAGCCCTGAGCTATTCTTCTCATTCCGTCTTTAGTTTGGATGAGTTCGATTTAAGCTAGAAATAGGGATTGATTTTATCTTGTTATTCAAACTTGGATTCAATCAAAAAGTTTATATGTATGTGTGTAATTTCTTTCAAAACAAAACAGACTAACTGAAAAAGGCAGCAAAGCTGCCGAAACGCGTAGGAGAAGAGCTGAAATAAACCTGGTTTAACTGCAGCAAAAAAGACGGCTTAACACTACCCCTGGGAATGTCACAGAATCAACGGAACGTTCTACATAATTTGTTTTTCAAAGCTGAAGTGGGGATGCATGCTATAGAATCAACGGAACGTTCTAAGTTGATTTCAGTAAATACCGACTAAGATCAAACAACGATTCGATATTGACTTAAGCTCGATATTCGTAATTTAAATGAAATCTCGAAATGGATTTGGAAAAATAGCAGAGATTTTCGATATTCGATATATTTCGATTATTTTCAATATATTTCGCTATTTGAACTTTATTCCAACCGAAAAAAAGGATGCATGGAAAATGGCCCGAGATTGACTTGAGCTTATATTCAACTCCTTTTAATCCCTATATGAAATTCCTACAAGACTTTTACCGACCTTTATAATTTCAAACCAGCAAGTCATGACCAATTTGAGGTCACTAGTTGTTGGCACGAAGCTTAAAAGGGCTCACAAAACACCACAATGGAGTCTGGTCTAGAACCCCCGTCTGGTTAAGAAACCTCCGGTTCTAACTGTAGTTGACTCTGCCCACAGACTGCAAACCATGTCGGAATTGCTAAAGTGGTAGAAAATTCCAAGAGACCAAGTGCAAAAACCTACTCAAAAAAAAAAAAAACGCTAAGTTGACAGTAGAGTTCTTGTATGTATGTGTACCCTTTTAGACTAACTGTATTAGTAAGAAAGATATTCGCTTTCTCATTGAAATTCCGTAATCATTTTAATCTCGATGCAGGATTATTTGATTTTCAATTAAAATCCGCTCTTAAAATGAGCATTTTCGGATTGATACGTAATTGAAATTTCAATATGAATGTCGAGATCAAATCAATATTTTGAACTTGAGTTGATAGTAGAATTCTTGTATGTGTGTGTACCCATTTAGCCTAACTGTATTAGTCAGAGAGATTTTCTTAGTTTCAATTTGGCTGTTTCGCTTTTTATTGAAATTCCGAAGTCATTTTAATCTCGATGCAGGATTATTTGATTTTCAATAGGATCCGTTCTTTAATGAGAATGTTGATAAATTATTTGATTTTTAAATTCTTGGATCGCCATTTAGCCTTGTAATGAGTATTTTAATCGAGTTTCGGAAATTGAAATTTCATAGATTATTTATTTTAATGGGAAGAAATGTTGAACATTTTTGAGATCAAATCAATATTTTTGAACCTTGAGTTGAGTCGTAGAATTCTTGTAATGTTGAGATGTAAATGTCGCTTTGAATGACATTTGACGTTTTAAAAGTCAAATTATGAAAATTTGTCGCAGTGCACTAGATCGAAACTATAACTCAGAATTGATATGGGCGATAAGTCCACATAAAATTCGGTCACAATGCCCAGATTATTTCGGACATAAGGCCCATATGAAAATTTGAGTTCAGTGTCAGATCATAGATAAAAATCTAGCTAAATAAAACAACCAATTAAACCAACTTAAAAGAATAGAAATGGTGGTTTGTGAGGAAAGCCAGACGACGGAGAGTAATGGATATGTCGAGAAAGAGCAGGAACGTCCAGGAAATCCATCTGGTGGTATCGGCTTCAATGAAACCATTCCAGCACAGCTCTTCCTACAACAATTGGTGCATTTAAGCCATGGCATCAAGGAATAACGACCACAGGCTCGTGAAAGTTATTTATTTTGCATGACAATGCGTGGACTAATTTTGCTATAAATCTTGGGTTGATTTGTGGATCTCCTCACAAGATATGCAGTTTTATCAATGCGAAATCTTATTCATTGAAAAAATGGGAATTTGAGACTCGCAATAGGCACTATACTCAATTAAGAATTATGTATACATTTTTCAAAATAAACTTTAATCTTTAAAATTATTGGAAATAAATTGTGTTTGGGATACTAATGGCGATGGGTGTAATTGTTAGGTTGTGTTGGCCACAGCATGGGTGCCCAAAATGAGCTTACAGCCGCGTGAAAACAAATACAAATGCACAAAATATATTTCAAGCAAAAACAACTACAAGAAATAGAAAGAGGAACCCGATTTTTTGCATAAGAAACATTGTTGTTGCTTTTGAATTTGGCAGAGACTTAGGAGACATACAACATAAGATGGAATATCACTTCATGGCAACTAAATTTAAGCCTAAGTCTTTTGTTACATTCTCCATTTGTTGTCAAAAAATTCAAATCCAAATACGGACTTAACGCCCATTGGCTTTATGTCCGTTTTTATTAGAAAGTTGTGATCGAAGTTTTTCATATGGGCTTTATGTCCATGGGTTTTATGTCATTTCACCTTAATTTATATAATTTTTCAAAGAACTTCCTTATGAAATTGAGTGATTTGGTATCACGACAGCCAATTTGAGGTATTATGATAGGGCAGCCCGTATATCAAGGTCACAAATAAAAAAACAGTTTTTGTGGAATAAAGAAAGGGGGACAAAAAATAGGTGCGAGTGTCGTGAACACTCACGAGGCTTTGATGTGAAACTTGATGCTAAATTTAAGAGCTGTTTAAGGGCTGTTTAGTCACTGTCAAGTCACTGTTAAGTCACTGTCAAGTCACTGTTTAGTCACTGTCAAGTCACTGTTTAGTCACTGTCAAGTCACAGTTTAGTCACTGTCAAGTCACTGTTTAGACATTGTCAAGACACTGTTAAGTTGACTGTCAAGTAAAGCCACTATTTAGACTTTGTCAAGACACTTAAGTTACTGTCAAGTCACTGTTAAGTCACTATCAAATCACTTTTTAGTCACTGTCAAGTCAATGCTTAGTCACTGTTGAGTAACTGTTTAGTTACTGTTTAGTCACTGTCGAGTCACTGTTAAGTCACTGTTTAGTCACTATCAAGTCACTGTTTAGTCACTTTAGCACAGTCACTGTGTCACTGTCCCAGTTTCGCTCCTCTTTCCGCCCATTTTCACTCTCCCCCGGAACGCAAAACAGAACAAAAATATGCTGACGTCAAACGTGTCGAATTTTACCTTACTAAAATCTTCCGTACCGAAATTAAAGATGTTTCACATCAAAAACTCAGTTCTTTTTCTGTTTGAAGAACAAAAAAGGCATGTCTTTTGTCGATCACTTCTTTCATAAATAACTGTCATAGTCCTTTAAAATTTTCGACATATTTATATATGAGCTTTGCAGAACAATACAAAAAGCTCATTTGCTTTCCTTTTCATATAAGAACATATATTTTCTATATTTTAGAGCCACTTAAGTTGCATTTACACTCGTCATATATTTCTAAGAGTTTCTCTGACGATAGTGTAATAGCAGCAACAATATCTCTAAATATTTAAAAAATTCAGCCTTCTATGATGAAATAGGAGTCCACTTGATAAGACTTTTGGAGTATTTTGACAACCTACTGTGTGACAGGTGTGACAGCGATCACAGCAAACCAAATTTGGTCTACAAAGTGTAAATTGAACTCTGCTTCATTTTTTTCAGTCTTTGAATAAAATTCAGTCTTCTATGATGAAATAGGAGTCTATTAGATAAAACTTTCTTTTAGAGTATTTTGACAACTTACTGTTTAGCGATATGTGACAGGTGTTAAGGCTGCTTTAACAATGTTAGCGATCCCAGCAAATAGGATTTGGTCTACAAAGTGGAAAACGAATTCTGCTTCATTTTTTTCTGTCTTTGAAAATATGAGTTACAAGCAAGTTTTAGATAAAATATATTAAAATGCTGCTGGCTTGCTGTGATTTCAATGGACTTTTCCTTTGAAACAGGTTGGCACACATCAGTACATATGAAGAAAATCTTTTGTCAAACAACAACAACTACTCTGTCTCAGCCTTAAATGTTAAATCTTTCTTATAATTGTGAGTTTTTCTCTACAAGCTTACCGGGTATATCAATGACTTAGAAATTGAGAAAAAAAACCAAAATGATAATAAAAAGCAATATGACTTAACTTTTTCTTTTTTTTTCGAATTACATTTGTTTTGTAAACTCGTCAATAATATAGTCAAATGGATTTGAAGCAAAGGCCATGGCAATTGAACACATTCCTCACACACTCAACACTCACATAAATAGTTAGAACCCGGCAAACTCGGCATCATAACGTCAAATCGGTGATAACAAAAAAAAATGAATATATTATATATATATATAAAAACACGCATATATATTTTGTAGCTATACAAGCAAAATGAAAAGTGTCACAAAATCAATTATGTTACCCGTAATGAAATCAAAAAAACAAAATGTTATAAATGCATATGTAAAAAAATCAATAAAGTAACGTAATTAAATTTGATGCAAAACAAACAAATAGCTGCTCAACGGTTTCGGAGCGTATTTCCAAAAAAAATGAAAAAAAAACTTAAAAAATAAAAACACATTTTAGTTACAAAAAAAAATAGTTGAAACATTTTAAAGCGTTTAATTTTCATATGCAACATTTTTTTACTCTGTATAATTTACCAAAAAAAAAAAAAAAAAAATTTAGTTGGCCATAGTGAAACTTTTTTATAAACAAATTATTGAAGGCAAAAAAACAGCATTTAGGACAACAAACAAGAAGAACAAACAAACAAAAAACAAAAACAAAATGTTAAATGTTAAATTATACACACGATGAAAAAAATGTTTGAAGCATTTTTGGTGCGGCTCTTTAGAGGGCGGCACCAACACCAACGTTTTATAAAGCAACAACAAAAAGAAAAACTAAACAAAATATATATGAGAAATTATATATATATGTATTACGTATGTATGTATATGATGTATATGAAATTATATATTATATATGTATGGTGGTCTCAAAAATGAAATTCTAAAGTATTTAGATAAGCAACAAGTTTAAAACGTTTAGTTCTAAGTTGAAAGACACAACAGAAACACACACAAACACACACATACAGAGACAAATGGAAAGCACCAAAAACCCCCAACTGGCAGAAAAGTTTAAAGCAACATCACAATATTATTATGGGAAAATAGACAACTAATCCTAGGCAGCACACAAACTCACACACACACACACACACACACTGACACACACTTATGGTTGTATGGTCGCATACCTTTGTTTTCACCTGAGCCCCAAAATCTAAACCCAAAACATTTGTTATTGTTAAAGTTTAAACCAGGGATTAATTCCTTAACTAATGTCGGTTACGGTACAGCTGGAAAATTCGATCGAACAGCTTCGTGTGAATCACAGCCCGAATAAACTTGCTTTTGCGCTCAACCGATCAAATTTGCATACACACTCATGTTCACTTGGAATTTTATTCAAATCATTCAAATCAAGTGGGCTTGTTTTAATTTCTTATAATTCGGGTTGGGCTTGAAACGATTGTGCGAGAATCAAAGCTGTTGACAGCAATGGAAGAGAGAGAGAGAGAGAAAGGGCCAACAAAATGGAAACAACAGAAAATTCTGGTTGTGTTGAGGATAATTTACTTCAGAGATGCCCAGACCTAGCCCCTGGGGGCCGAACACACGCAGCAATTCACACCGAATGCTTGCCGAAGTCTTGCTTCACTGAGTGTTAAAAAGAGAGACAGATTCTTGCAAACATGTTCAGTCAACCGACTCTGGCTCAAACCGCACGAAGCATTATGCGGTATGACAATGATTTTATTCAACGCTGAGTTTTGTTCGATCAAACATGTTCGATCAGGCGACTCTCATTCAACCGAATGCTTGCCGAAGTCATGCTTCTCTGAGTGTTAGAAAGAAAGACAGCCACATTTTCGCGCTCTCTTCTTGGGGAACCCTGATTTACTTGCAAACATATTTAATCAGCCAACTCTCGCTCAACCGCACTAAGCATTATGCGGTATGACGATGATTTTATTCAACGCTGAGTTTTGTTCGATCAAACATGTTCGATCAGGTGACTCACCGCTCTTTTGTTTCAACGGGAAAATAATGTAATAGGTCCACATTTTAAAGAATTTTAGCGGTAACAGAAAACAATGTGTCACTCATTCTTTAAATTTTATAATAATAATTTTTTGTTTCTAAAGTTAACACACCTGATCATATTAATAGGTACACACATCAACTCTGACTTTAAGGTAACAGAAAACAGTTTTATTCATTGTTTCAAACTTAAAATTTGTTCTCATTGGTTCTTAAACTATTTGTTTTTAATAAAATAAACTTAATTGTAACATAGGATAATAATATAACATAAAAGAGATCATTTTGTGTTTCAGATACGTTTTCAGTGTGATCATAATAATAGGTACACTTCATGTGTTGGTAAGAAAAAAAATTTTAATTTCCATTTTGTGTTCTTTTTTTTAGGTAAATTAGTATTTCCTAACTTAGTATCCAGTGTATCCACCTCTATTTTTGGCCACTACTGCTATTCTTTTTGGCATACTTTTAATAAGAGCCTGGCAGGTCTCTACTGGTGTCTCATACCACAGTTTTTGGACACCTTCCCATAATTTTTGTTTATTTGAAAATGAATGCTTTGCCAATTTCTTTTTTAAGTCTCCCCACAAGTTTTCAATGGGGTTAAGGTCGGGGGGATTGGCTTGGCCACTTCAGAACGTCAACTTTTTGGTCCTCGAAAAATTTAGATAACAGCCTTGATGTGTGTTTAGGATCATTATCTTGCTGAAATACCCAACGTAATGGCATATTTTCCTCAGCATACGGTACCATAACTGTTTCCAATATGGATTTGTACTCTTCAGCATTCATTTTGTTCGTAGTCTGATAAATTGGACCTACGCCGTACCAGGAGAAGCAACCCCATACCATTATATTGCCACCTCCATGTTTGACTGTTTTTTTTTGTAAACCGTGGATGGAATTCCTTTCCATTAGGGCGTCGAACATTCCTTTCACAGTCATTCCCAAACAAATTAATCTTGGTTTCATCGCTCCATAATATGTTTCTCCATTTTTTCTCCCCGGTGCATCCTACCCAGTCTTTGTGGTCCCTTGCGCATAAGTGGGACTTTTCTGGCAATTCTTCCTGGTAGGTTGGCATCTTGTAGTCGTCTTCGGATAGTTGGAGCACTAACTGAATTCCCAATTTCGGCTGCAATAGCCTTCGATGACTTAAATGGGTCCTTTTTGCTCAAAGATACTATGTAGTGGTCAAGGGTTTCTGTTGTTTTTGTGGCCTTCCACGGGTTTCCTGTCTTGGTTTTCTTTCTAATGCATTTTTAACAAAATTATGAGACCTGTTC
>JAEIFU010004281.1:0-17072 GCA_018904235.1 Lordiphosa stackelbergi | reverse complement strand
AATATCAGGTGTCAGTATTAGAATCATTGAAGATATCGTCATGAACCCAATAGCTTATAGGTGAGCTAGTGCGGATGAATTGTTCGTGATGTCAGAAGTGCATTTTACCTTACCTCTTGGCCTTAGCTTCGGCAAGCGTTCAACCTGTTTATGTGTAAATGAAATGTCTTCGGCTCCTGGGGGTATCAGGTGACAATCCATTTACAGACACCCAAACAGAATGGCTGGAGAACACACAAGGCGGCTTTTCTTAAATTCTTCACTTGACATTTTTTTTAAGCATAATTATGCTTAGATTATAATCTGTAAGTCTTTGAAGCCTACACTTAGATAACATACAAATTTAGTTCGTCACAATACTTAACATGAAAAAAAAACACAGTTTGAACTGCTTTAAATCACAACAATTTTGAACAGAAGCCTATCTTATACAAGTAATGTACCCAACTAAATTTGTATCTCTTTTGAGTAGACATGCTTTTTTAAGGTTTAAAGAAAAAGAAACTCTGACTATTAATGTAATTTAGAAAAAAATTTTCAGTGCAGTATCAGAAAACCATTGTAAACTGTTGGGAAGATTCTAAAGATCTAAAAAATCGTCACTAGCAGTTTTATGGCAAAGAGGTTTCTTTAAAGCTTTTCAGTTTTCTTAAGCTTTAGAAAATAACGATAATATCGATATATCGATGTTTTTAAAGGCGATATATTAAATATCGATATTGAAAATTTGGATTTTGATATCGATATTGATATTTTGAGAAATATAGACAACCTAGTTTAGATCAATCAGTCAGTCAGACAGAGTAGATAAATAGAGTTTACAAATAGACCAACACCAAATACAACCCTTATCCAGCAAGTCTCAAATCGCACTAACTGCACTTGTTGCGCCGTCTGCTTGTTACGCATATATTTTGTTCTTGTTTCTTGTGGATGAGGAGGAGAGTGTACAACACCTCTTCGGTCTTGTCAGCTCTTAGCAGAAGACGACTAACAGTTCTGGGTCGTCCTGTTCTAAACGATCTGTCAGACATCTCTGAAATAGATATAGCCTCGCTGCTCAAATTTCTACCATTTTCTAAATGGTTTAACGGGGAAGACCCTCCCTCTACGACGACTGCGTAGAACGGATTCCTATTCTAACCATTGCAACCTAACCTAACACCTTTCAGGTGCCCCTAAGTGACGCCAGTTTTCGAAAAAATGTACCAGTACAAAGGAACTGACATTTTATAAAGTATTGTCCATCGCTAGCCACTACTTTTTACCATCTTTCTGGCATTTTTCGAACACCATCTCAAAAAAACGATTCGTCTTTTGATGCCACCCACGAATCAATCCAATTTTGGAGTTCTCAGGTTGAAGAAGTGCTGATCATCAACGGCATGAGTCTTGGACGAAAACAAACAGAAGGTGCAATTCTGGGCTATACGGTCCAATTTCAGAGTTTCAAAGTTTGTTTTGACCGGCTGTGTGGTCATGCCGTTGCTCGTATTCTGTCGGTTTTGGCTTCAATGCTCGGCTCAAACGCCTCAATTGAGTTCGGTAGAGTTGCCCTGTGATGGTTTCACCTAGATGTAGCAGCTCATAACCACCACGCTCAATTGGTCCCAAATACCGAGAATATTTATATTGTGCATGCTCCCCGTAAGCTTCTTGCATTATTCTTTAGTCTTCAGCTAAATTTTTTCCGAATGAATGCAGAAAAGTAAATTTTCGAAAATTGTGATTTTTTGTACAAAAGTTGACATATTCGGAACTATGTGTTGTTAATACAGGGAAATGGCACATACTGAAAAAGAAAGCCTTAAGTCTAAGTTGATTGCAACATTGTCCGACTCGATTTAATACAAGAGACGCCACCATAAAAAATCCTTTAAAACTTTTTTGTACAGATAAGTTTCGTTTATTCATTGATTCTTCAAATCAGAGATAAAAACGCAATTGAAATGGTAACCATTAACCGCCAAAAAGACTTTAAAATTTGTAACCGAAAACGTAAACAAAGAACTTTATTATATTACCGGTTAACAGTAACATAACCGGTTATCAGTACCGAAACAGAAACAAATATGGGCGTCGAACGCGCATTTAAATTTTTTAAAAGTCAAATAGGCTTAACTTATAGCTCTTCAATAGCCCTACAATTGGTGCAAAGATTGATTTTGGAAAAATTTTTGTTTTCAAGATAATCGCAAAAAAACATGATGTCACACGTCTTCACGATGTCGCACGGGACAAAAACAGAAGTGGGTTTCGCGGGAAAACATTCGAATGCCGATTTCAGCGACCCCTGAGGCAATATATTTATGCGATAAATTTTAGAATGTAGTGCATTGATGTCTCTTTAAAATGGTTTCAATTTCGCCCAAAAATAACTTACAGTTTTTTCAAAATTTAAGCTTAAGCATTTTCGCACGGGACAGTTTTTTCCATCATTATATTAATGTGGTTTCTGCTATAATGCGAAGCAAAAACGTACAGTTAATTGCATTGCCATAGTTTGTCATGGTTTCTTGTGAATTTATGTATACCCCTTTGTACTATTAGAACGATTTTAGATAGCGAAAGTACATGTAATCTATAGTCACTTTTTTCCAAAAATTAAGCAAATTTAATGTCAAAATTAGAAAAATTGCGCTAGCACGGACGTGAAACCAAATATATCCAATTGGGTTATTAGTAAATGTAAGATTACCGTACATAAGTTTAATTTTATTTTTTCCCTATGAAAATTCGATAAAATATTGTGTTTTTTTAACCACTTTTAATTTTTTGGCCCAGGTTGACCTTTTGGTGGAAATGCCCATATATGGGTTATTTTCGGTTTTTCCTGTACTACATAGTAAAAATTTCGACATACGAGATGAACAAATCAAAGGAAAGATGAAGAATATAAAGATTTTAGTTAGCTGCGTTATCACTTTTTTGTTCCTTATCGTGGATTATTCGCTCATATTGTTGTCAAGTATATCTCTTTCCCTGAAAGTAAATAAAAAAGGAAACCTTTAACATCCCTATCTATATAAATAAATCGCCCGACTGAATCTAAGATTTGGCATAGACCTTTTATAAAATAAAATTTGGAAGATTTGAACGCGAATCTTTCTCCGCTCAAAATAGCTTCTAGTAAATATTAAAATACTCAGTAAATATTTTATAAATGAGTCACTTAACAGTGAACGCAATGGCAGCAACCGATTTTGTTGTAAACTGATCGTGACAGGTTTTGCTTCAATTTTGTATTTGTTGTGTGTATAGCTGAGTGAAAATTTCGTGTGTTTACTTTGACTACTTTGCCAGCTTTCAATATAAAATTCAGTTTTTATACTTTATTTAAACGTGTTTCTATATACACACGGTTAGCCATTTACATTGTCCATACGGCTTTGTTCTGTCTGCCTGGTCCATTCTGTATGCAGCATTTGTATTTGTTCGTCTCTGTCTGTCTACTCTCGGTCGCGCTATCCATTCTTTTATACAGTGTGACCATCGTCTCAGTCTTAAAATACCTTAACGCTTAAATATTTATCCATATATTTGTCCATATTGTTGGCTATTTTTTTTTTTTTTAGATTTTTTTCCATTAATTTGATATTAATTGAAATTTTTTTTCAGCTCTCCATACACTTTTCAAGGCTTTTCGTTTCTTCCTGGGTCCCTATCTGGTGGACATTATTTCCGCCTTGGCCCGTCTTTCGGTACAACTGGACAATCCCAAGCTGGAGCAGGATAAACGTGCTCAATCAGTGAAAGAGTGGTTGGAGAAGGTTTGGTCCGTCATTGCCGAGGGCGTGGAGGTGCGCATTTTGATACCCAGCTGTGCCAAGAGCTATACCAGCTTACTGGAGTCGCAGTCATTCACGGAAATTGGACATCTTATGCGTCAGTTGCTGCTGCCGTGCCTAAAATTCAACACCTTTGCTCAGCTGCAAGCCGTACATGACTCGCTCGGAGAACTGTTCCTGCAGGCTCTGGAATTCCGTCTTCAAGTGCGTGGGCAAGGTCTAGAAAGGACTTGCCTAACCCAGATTGAGAGCTCTATAGGCGAAGCCTTTGTCAATTGGATACTAAAATTATCCGAGTCCAGTTTCCGTCCCCTGTACGCTAAGCTACGCAAATGGGAGTTGGAAAGGAATGAGCGTGAGACGCGTTTGACATACTTTTTGCTCATCCAACGCATGTCCGAAGCTCTCAAATCTTTATTTGTGCTCTTTGCCAGTGAATTTGTGGAAGATTCCTCAAAGTTACTCCATGAATACAATTCCCTGAGGCCTGAATTTGTGCCCGGAGATGTGGCAGATGATGTGGAGCTTTTAACTGCGCTTTTGCTAACTCTGCAACAGGTTTTCGTTCATTGCAGTGGCGACTTTATCAATGCCCATCGTTTCAATGCCTTAATGCAACCACTCGTCGACCAACTGGAGAATGATTTGGTACTGCAAAGTGAACCCTCGCTTCAGCTGGCTCTTAGCAATTCAATAGCCCAACTGGCCGTGGCCACCAACGATGTTATGTGGAAGCAACTGAATAGCCAAGTTTTGCTTAAAACTCGCACTCAGACGCCAGAAGTACGGATACTTAGCTTCAACACTTGTGTGGACATTGCCCGAAAGTTGGGCGAGAGCTTTGCCCCATTGCTGCCCGAAACGGTGCCGTTTATAGCCGAACTTTTGGAGGATGAACACGAAAGTGTGGAGAAGAATGCGAGAAGTGCCGTCCAAGAATTGGAAACAATTCTTGGGGAATCTATACAAAAGTATTTGTAGGTTTGGTAAACGGTGGTTTTGTAAAGGTGATCGATTCTAGATTCTCTATTAACATTTATTCATTATCAAAAATGTACAAAAGCGAAGAATAAATCAAAAAAATTGGTTTCTAAATCGTTAAATTATGCATACATTTCATTTCTTGAGTATTTTTAATACAAATAAACAAATTAGTTTCTGTGGCAATAAGGCCTACATATAACCTGGAATTCTACCTCATATGACCCACTTTGAAAATACCGCCCTGACTACCTCGGTTTTTCCCAGACAGTTGGAAAGTGGCAAAAATACTGACTGATTCCAAAAACTCATGGAGACTTTTGGCCAATTTTAATTCTACCATTTATTGCAAAGGTTTTTGAAAATTTGATGGTCAGTCAAATTAACGAATTTATGCTTAACCTTCTGAGCGATAAACAATCCCGGTTTATAAATATAGTTGAGGACATCAGAAAAAACATGGATGATGGTAATGTTACTGAATATAACACAATAATCTATATAGAAAAAGTATGCTATCTAGGTATCACGCTCAAACAAACTCTTTCCTGAAGTGATCATATAAACAAGGCTGTAGATAAAATATACGGATCCCTCCGACTACTGTATCTCACACAGCACATTTTCCCTACGCATATATGACTTTTAATAGCTAAGACCTGCCTCTTCTATGGAGTGGAAATAGCAAATATAAACTGATAAGCAAACACGCCAACTGACCACGTTTTCAATTACTCGAAAATGCATTTCGACCTCAATTTACATAGATAGTTGTATACAATATACATAAGCATATTTGTATCAAAGAACCAAAGTCGGAAATGATTCCTTCTCCCTGTTACATACTTTTGCACAAACTTAATAGACTCTATGTACCTTCGGTACAGAGTATAATAAATGACTCCCACATTTTTGACGATGAGAAACTTATTTGCTTCGACGTGATATCACTATTCCCTAGTATCCCCACTGACCTGGCAATTGACGTAATTCGGGAAAAATGGGAATTTATAAAGAACCACACGAGTATACCAAAAAAAACTATTTCTGGAAGCGTTAACTTTCTGTATTAACGAGAACCGATACTTCAAGTTTGAAGAAGAACTGTATGTCCAGCTAAAAGGTCATGGTGGCCGTCTGTGGCCCAGTGGTTAGTGTGCTGGACTGCTGGGCGGGAGGTCGTGGGTTCGATCCCGCCTCTGAACATCTAATAATAAAATTTATACGGTAAAATTTATACGGTCACCTTCACCAGCTATTGGCGCCAGCTGTGAAGAATCTAGCCATGAAAAGCAAATTCTCAAACTTTGCCGTTCTGATTCGGCGTAAAACTGTAGGTCCCTTTCTCTTGTGCGAAAAATTTAAGGCATACACGCCAAGAGATTGTGAGAAGCTTGGCTTGGCCCCGTTGGAGGAGCTGTCAGCCAATTTTTACAGTCATGGAAGCAGTCCTAAAAAGAGTTAAAACCACCAGACTCTTGACCAAATATGTTGACGATCTCTTTGCGATAGTCAGAGAAGAGGACATCCAAACAACTCTACAGGTGCTAAATTCATATCACAAGGACATACAATTTACAATAGAATTAGAAGCTGACAACAAACTACCATTTTTAGACGCAGCAGTGCACAGGATTGACAACACGCTAAAAGTTAACTGGTATCAAAAACCTACATCATCAGGACGAATTTTAAATTACCATTCTAAACATCCAAAAAACATGGTAATCAACACGGCAAGAAATCTTGCTAAGCGAATACTAGATACCAGCGATAAAATTTTCCACACTGAGAATTTAGTCAAAATTAAAAATATACTGACCAAGAATGACTTTCCCCACAATATCATTAAGTCCATCATCAAAGGTATCGGAAAAGAATCCACAACAACACGAGCTCAACAGACCAAAACATATAAATCAGTGACATATATTCCCAAGTACTCGGAAAGACTAGCCAAAGCTGACCTATACGACAGGGATCAAATCGCAATAGCCCACAAGCCAACATTCACCATGGTCAGGTTGCAAAGATGGACAAGAATAATTTAATATATCAAATACCATGCGCTGGAGACGGGACCAACATATGTGACAAAATATATGTTGGAACGACAAAATCAAAACTTAAGACGAGAATATCTGGACACAGGTCAGATATCAAAAGACGAAACAGAGATTAACACACAAAAACAGCACTTGCGGCCCATTGTGCGGAGAGCGGACATTCTCCTGATTTTGATGCCACAAGTATTCTACAGCAAGATTGTATATAATTAATACACCAACAAATATTAGGCTGAACTTTAAATCAGACACAGAGAACTGCGCACACATATATAGACACTTACTTGACCAAAACAAACATTAGGATTAATTAGTTTTACATCAAACTCCGAGGCGAGCACTTGTTTCTTGTCCCGTATGTATAGGTTCGAATGTTGTTCGAATGTTGTTCACTTTTCGTTAGTTAAAATCTTGTTATTTAAATCTGTTCAATGTTGTTTATTAGCCCCCTGAAGACGGACCCCGATGTGGGCTCGAAATATATTGGGAAACAAAGAATCCACTGTTTCTCATTCCTTGGATGGGACGGATGACCTTGAGCCGGAATAACCAAACATTTTGGTTTCTTTTTTAGTTGACACAAGGTTTGTTTCGTAGGAATTTTTCAAAGCATACTACAAATCTGCACCTTCCAATATATTGGAAGGGCTTGATAGGAAGAAGCAGGATGAAATAGTGGAAGATATGGAATCCCCAAAAGCTTTGATTAGGTCAAACACAAGGTCTAAAAACTGCAGCATTTTTCACCCCGTCCATTGTAGACAACTGATCTTTAATCCTTTTAAACTGACTCGTATGCTTTTAAAAATTCATTCAATAAATATTTATTGTATTACTAGATCTTGAAGTGCAGAATCTTGCAACGCTCTCCATGTTAAAATAACGGCAGCAATAATTTAAGAGAATAATTAGAGAAAAATTTTAAAACGTATATTAGTTTTGTAATTATTTGCCGCTCCTGAAATTTTTGCTCAGATATCGCCAGCCGTTGCTGTTGTGGGAGGCGTTGTGGCCCAGGAGATAATCAGAGTAGAGACCAAAATGGAGTCACCGCATCGCAACCTGTTCATCTTGAACCCTGACTCTTGCGTGGGATATGTGGAATATTCTAATTATAGTTTCACTTCTCATTCATTTTCAAAAGACACCAATTTCGAATTTTAATTGTATTTACGGAAAGAAACCCGTCATTGACTGCATTTTTGCCAGATACTTTTCTTTGATTCCTTGTCAGTCAGATGTTCTTTCACGCTAACAGCTGTTCATGAGCCTCAATTAAATCAATCTTAAAGCCTTGAACGAAATCTGAATCAAATCTAAATCGCTTTAATGAATACCAGCAATAATCAGCAGAGTGCAGATGCGCTGCCAACCTACAATTAGTGCTTTTTCAGCTCTGCCGGTGTGACCCAAATCAATCTACATGAGACAACCAACTGCACAAAAAACCACCTGGTTGCCAAATCTAGTTGGTTTCGATTTGAAAAAAACCGGAACATGCGAAAACGGCCCCAAGTCAGTGGTTTTTCACCACAAGTTGCAATAATTGGCGAAACGAGCAAAATGGGACAGAATTTCTATGTCCATTTTAAAGCAGCAAAATTGTAAACACTCTGTGGAAAGCATAAATTTGTTCAATTTTAGATTCAGCACTGTGCATTTAATGGCACTTAAATTTGAATGCGGGCATTACACTCATGGGCTTTATGTCCGGTTAAAAGAAAATGTTCGAGCTATATTTCAAAGTAGTGATCGAAATGTTTCATATGGGTCTTATGTCCGTGGGCGTTTTGTCATGTTACCGCTTCCAATCTGTAAAACAGCTCCATTTTATGGCTGTCTTTTTAGTGCCAGATACTATATATACTTTATAGGGTCGAAAATGTTTCCTTCTTCCTGTTACATACATTTGCACAACTTCATGATCCCCTTTTACCCATTGTCAATGGGTACAGAGTGTAAAAATATAACTTTGAATCCAATTCGCAGACACTAACACCGAATTTAAGAAACTTTTTTTTGTTTTGGTAATCGAATAAGGGGCCTTACTATGGACCTAACAATTTTCCATCCATCAAATGTACACTCTTATGTAAATATATATGCATAGATTAGCTACGCACATCCGCCTAGTGATTTCTGAGATTAACTGCGCGTAACACTTGTTATCACCATTCAAAATTTTACCCCTGACCCCAAGAATTTTTGGCTTTCTATGTACTTCTTATCAGTAGCTAAGCCTCTGCGTTTAGCTAATATAAAGCTTAATGTTCTTTTAGGTTTTACTTAGTCTCGTTTTACCTACTCAGACGTGAAAGTACTTACAATGAAAGCTAATACTCTTGGAATGCTGGTAATCTGTGGTCTATGGATGCTCATCCAGGATAATCAGGCGGAGTCCACCTTTAAAGGATCACAAAACACGCTTACGGATGCAAATGTGAGTTGAGTGCAAGAAATAAAACAGTGAAATGTGGTATCACTAAAAAGTTGATAGAGTCGAGACCAAAAAATTCTGAAAGGGTATGATGGTAGTACAAAAACCTTCGCTGGGTTTCTATTTCACTTTGAAGTTTTAAGCTTATGATTGGGACTTGCAACTTCATACCTTGTAAACAGTGGCGGATCTAGGAATTGGCGAATGCAGGTTTTACAAATTACAAAAAATATGTTGAAGCTTTTTGTCAATGTCAAATAAATAGTGAAAAATACATTTTTAAACTACTTAAGCCAAGAATATAAGGTAATTGGCCATTACAGACCCTCCTTAACTCAAAAAATTCCTTTGATGGACTGTAGACTGTGAAGAATTTACTAGTCATAAAGTTGCGGCGATCAGCCATTGTTTCTTTTTAAATCTTTATCTTTAAAACCAGATTTTCAAATGGTATAAATAGTACAAAGTTTGAGCACAAATGCTTTTTACCGTTTGAAAAATGTTTTAAATGCCGGGTAGACTGAGAGATCGTAAAAAAGTTTGATTCATCAAATAATTTTCAGTGACAAAGGGTTTCTCAAAAACCCACTCAAAACATTGAAAGTAGAAGCCAGATGGCTTTTGGCCACAGGAAAAAGCAGTATTTGAAAATTTTAACAAATTCGTTCTCCACCAGCAATTTTAATAACACAGACCGCAAACATAAAACGAATCTTGTAAACCAATTTTATAGGCAAAATGTTGGAAAAGATAGCGCCGCAGGCAAAATTTTTTTAATCGCGCGAAAGATTATAAAATTATCAATCCACAATCTGCTTAAACAATAATCATTCAGCTAGAGCTAAGGTCACACATGCACATAATTTGATAAAAGTTTGGCAAAAATAGGCCTAATTTGGGAACTAATTTGGGAACTTTTAGGTTATGCAAAATCTGCATACAAGTTTTCATCAAAATTTCGGCAATTATTTGCATGTGAGACCTTAGCCTTAAAAAAATTGTATTGTATTTTAATATTTGACAGTGACAGCAGAAATTGGTATTCCTTACTATTACCAAAAACTAGTCAAGTTTTTTTTTTTAGTATTTTACGTTCCCTTTATTTCCGATTTTTCACATCAATGGGGGTGCCGTTGAGTCTGTCCTTAGACATATAGGCACGATGGTAGGTGTTCAATCTTTTCAGCAGAGAAAAAATCCGTTAAGCTGTTGACGAGGTGACAAGGATCATCATTCGGGAAAAAATTATCGAATTTCTTCGATTTTATGTGTGCCTCGGAGTGTAGTCCGAGTTTTTTTCAAATCAGTTCTAACAGCTCTTGGCCAGAAAATAAGTTCTTGTGTCAGCTTGGACTCGGTGTAATTATTGAAATCCTCCTCATAAATTTTTGCAGTTTCTACAAGTATGTGCTGGTATCAAACCATCCAGAGCAAGAATGTCGAGAAATTTTCACTTTAAATCTCAAACCCAAAAAGAAATCATAAAATCTTCATATGGGTAGTAAATGGTGGCACTATTAAAAGTTCAATACGTCATTAACAGGCCTGTTTCGGGTTTTCATATATTTTCTCGATTTTAAATAGAAACAAAATCGAACGATTTTATTTTAGTTTTTCTGGTATTCGAACGATTTGCATTAGATTTGCAATTCGAATGTTTTGTTTCCAAATAGGTTTCCTTTGACTACTTTTTTCACCTTAATATGCTGCAAACATATAAATCAGGGAAATGTCAAAAAAGTTGATAACACAGCCCAACAGTGTTTTTGGTGCAGGTCTATTTTTATCTGATTATGTTAATATTGATTGCACTGAACAAAACTGTATCATTGGATTTGTCCTATCAGCTCTTGTTTCCAAGATATGGCGGAAAAACGAAAAAGTTGAATTTTTGGCACTCTAGGATTTATGGAGGCCACACTAGGCATATATATGTGAGTTTATGAGCTATTTGCGATTAAGTACAATACATATCAATGCATTTTTAAAAATCAAAGGCGCTTTATAAGTAGAGCGGAAAGTTATTCTAACCTTAAAATATTTGTGCAAAAATCTTACATTTAAAAAAAAAATTTTTGTTTTTCAAATTTAAAAAATAAAAAAATTTATTAAAATTTTTATTTTTATTTTTTTGTTGCTTTTATTCCTACCTTTAAGAGAGAAAAAACAGATTGCGATAATCTCATTCAATTTGGAAGATATTAATTTAATTCCGCTAAATTGGTCATTTCGCCCACTGTGCGACGTTTAGCTTTCGACGTGTGCCAATGATCCGAGTCTATGTTGGCTCCTCGAATCGCACACACGTCTAGTACATTCGATGAGTGCCTTCCGTCGATCACAACGTGATCAATCGGATTTCATGTTCGTTGATCAGGGGAATTCCAGGTCGCCTTATGAATGTCGAGGTGTTCAAACCTGGTACTCAGTGGATCACTCTTTACCTGACCACATACGCCCCCATTAGGTCCAAAAGATCTTTGACTAGAAGTTCTGAACCACCACTGAACCATGAAATTGGGTTCTCATAAACTATTTTGAATTTTGCTGTAAGATCTTTAGCAAGGTTGTGGCTCTTGGACTACATATTACATCATCATACTCAAAATTACAAAAATTTGGCCAAAAAGTACGTTTTTTTAATTTTATCTTGAAACCCGTTATAAGTTGTAGCTTAGACCAAAATAGACAAACCATTAAATGGGTTTTTATACTACCATTGTACCCTTTCAAAAATTTTTTTTTTGTCTCGACGCGATCAACGTTTTTGAGTTCAAAAAATGTGACACAGGGTAATAAGAAAAACTATAACAAAAATTTTTATTTTTTTTATTGTGCTTCCAGTTTTCCGATGTTTTAACGGACGAGCTCAAAGCTAATTTAGGGCAGCAAGTCGACAAAAAAAATTCAAATTGAGCAAAACCTATCAGAGGTCAAAGCTAATTTAGAGGTCCAAGCTGAACAAGAAAATAAAAACAATTTGTATAAAACCGAGACAATTCAACTTAAAACAAACCAATCAGAGTGCAAAGACTTAGTGGAGAAAATGACACCACAATCCAACTGAATTTAATATTTCGATGGTCGAATTGAGTTTGGACATTGTGAACTACAAGGTAGGGAGCGAGATAAAAGGATAAGCTCTTCTGTGGGGGTTTTGAAGTAATTTTGAAATAAAATAATATAAAAATAAAAGTGTTAAAAATTTAAAAAAAAATAATGTTAAAAATAAAAAAAAAAAAAAATAGAGTGGGGGGTTGAAAGGTAATGGTGGTTGGTGGTATGGGAATTGGGGGGTGTAAGAACCAAAATACGTGAACACTTAGAGAGAAATAATACTTTTAATCATATATTTCAGTAACCCCAATGGAAGGTATTACCCGTATAAGCAATATCGCATAGACGGCATTTACTGGATAAATGGTGTAAATTTGAAATCATGGCTCCAAAAATTTTTTCATGGCTCCGTTTTTGAAATATGAATTTTTTCACTTTTCGGTAGGTGCTCTTACATTTTAAGCCATATCTGACTTCATAATTGTCAGTTAGAGTCCAGCAAAATGTGAATCGAAAGGGAATTGAACTGCCAGTAATTGCGTAGAACATTGTTTTTAAATCAGCTTAGTAGTTTGGATACAATAAAACAAAACATTTCAAAAAATTCAATTTTTTACTCAAAAATGCAAGAAATTTCATTTTTAAACGCCCAGAAAAAAATATAAAAAAATCCAAAAAAAATTATTTTTATTTTTTCTACTTAAGAATCGCACTTTTACAAAGACAATAAGGTATTGGTGAGGAAAATCGTGTAACACGTACCGTATATGGATCAAATTGAGTAGAGGAAATAACATTCAAATTTGAGTAATTTGTGTGTTCACAAAAATTAACTTGTATTTTTCTTGGTCTTTTGATCACTTTATGAAGTTAGCGAAAAGCCAGAACAAAAATTATAATCAAAAACCGCACAAAAGTCGAAGCAAACGGAAATTTATTTTTGAATAATCCCGAAAATACCACATTTTTTTGCACTAAATTGCTCACAGCTCCTGTGTTTGTTCATAGATTTTGATAATCGTTATCTCATTTTCTTCGTAGGAGTGCGATTCTTAAGTAGAAAAAAATAAAAAAAAATATTTTTTTGGATTTTTTTATATTTTTTCTAGGCGTTTAAAAATGAAATTTCTTGCATTTTTTGAGTAAAAAATTGAATTTTTTGAAATGTTTTGGTTTATTGTATCCAAACTACTAAGCTGATTTAAAAACAATGTTCTACGCAATTACTGGCAGTTCAATGGCCTTTCGATTCATATCTTGCTTGACTCTATCTGACAATTATGAAGTCAGATATGGCTTAAAATGTAAGAGCACCTACCGAAAAAGTGAAAAAATTCATATTTCAAAAACGGAGCCATGAAAAATTTTTTGAAATCGATTTTTGAGATCACCATTCCAAACTACACCAAAAAAAAGCCACAAAAATGATTTATAAATACTATTTTCAAAGTTTGCATAAATTGTGCGTAAGGCTTTATTTTCTAGAAAACGTTTCGTATTTAGCACATTGAATAGATGCAGGTAAGTCATTTACAGATCACATCTTCTTGGTTAAGCGTACAGTACCATACAGGATTGCTTTTTCATTGCCAGTTCCTCAATCTGTCTCACCACTTGAGACTTGGAAGCGGTCATTGTGGATCAATAAGAATTGAATCACGTTCTATAATTTCTTTTCACATCTTTTCACCTGGAATGCCAAAACTCTTCGTCTGCTATGTGAGTCAAGACACCAATGGTTACTAGTTAAAAATATACACAAAAAAGTTAAAAAAGAACAATTTATAAAAAAGTCAAAATTTTTCCACCAACCAAAATATCGCTTTGACAATAATGAAAATGGCAAAAATAACTTTTATTTTTTTTTATAAAAATAATAATTTTCTTTATTTTTTTTTTTTTTTATTTAAATAAATTTTTTTTTATTTATAATGTTCCACGAAGGATCAATATTAAGGATACCAAAATTTTTATCGATTCAGTGCAACTTTTTATACACTATCGCTTCACTTTCCTTCTGTCAGAACTCTCTACAAGTTAGATAGTTGGTTAAGGCCAACTGTAACATACTCTCCATAAAATTGCAATTTTTGACTTGATGTAGAAATATTTGCTGTGTTTTGCACTAATTTGTGGAAAATTTTCAAAATTGATGTATCTTAAAACTTTTCACGAGATGAGAAAATTTCGTTGTATGATTTGTATTTCACATCTAAAATTAAATTGCAAGAGCATCATATCTCAGCTGTCCTGTAGTCGTTATTACACATACATACATCTTTAGTTAAAACATATTTTTCCTTCTGTCTGAGTAGAAAATGAGATCTCTAAGAATCACTCTATAGGCTACCAGAAGTCTAATTAATTTAGTTCGAGAGATTGACTATGAAACAAGGCAGATTTAATATTTCGAGCATTTCGTCTAAGCATTGTCACCTTATATATAAGGTTGTCAAAAAAGTCTTGCGGTATTTCCGCAAGCTTGTCTTTTGCAAGCGCGTAGTTCTAGTTGTATTCGTCGCATCGGTTCACGCCAGAGCTTTTTGGAAAGCTCTTTTCACGCGCTAACACGTGTTTGATTTATTGTTGTTTGTTTTTAGTCGTTCGTGAGTTATAGCGTCGCAAACATGGAGCAAAATAAAGAGAAAATACGGCATATTTTACAGTACTACTACGATAAAGGCAAAATGCATCTCATGCTGCCAATAAAATTTGTGCAGTTTATGGACCCGATACAGTTTCCATTTCCACCGCACAACGATGGTTTCAACGTTTTCGTTCTGGTGCAGAGGTGATCGAAGATGCGCCACGGTCCGGAAGGCCTGTCGTCGAAAATTGCGATAAAATCGCTGAATTGATCGAAAGAGACCGGCATAGTAGCAGCCGTAGCATCGGCCAAGAGCTGGGCATGAGTCATCAAACCGTTATAAACCATTTGAAGAAGCTTGGATTCAAAAAGAAGCTCGATGTATGGGTGCCACACGACTTGACGCAAAAAAACATTTTTGCCCGTATGGATGCATGCGAATCGCTTCTGAATCGCAACAAAATCGACCCGTTTTTGAAGCGGATGGTGACTGGCGATGAAAAGTGGGTCACTTACGACAACGTGAAGCGCAAACGGTCGTGGTCGAAAAGCGGTGAAGCTGCCCAGACGGTGGCCAAGCCTGGATTGACGGCCAGGAAGGTTCTTCTGTGTGTTTGGTGGGATTGGCAGGGAATCATCCACTATGAGCTGCTCCCCTATGGCCAAACGCTCAATTCGGACCTGTACTGCCAACAACTGGACCGCTTGAATGCAGCACTCATGCAGAAGAGGCCATCTTTGATCAACAGAGGCCGAATTGTCTTCCATCAGGACAACGCCAGGCCACACACATCTTTGGTGACGCGCCAGAAGCTCCGGGAGCTCGGATGGGAGGTTCTTTTGCATCCACCGTATAGTCCGGATCTCGCACCAAGTGATTACCACCTATTTCTGTCCATGGCGAACGAGCTTGGTAGTCGGAAGTTGGCCACAAGAGAGTCCTGTGAAAATTGGCTCTCCGAGTTTTTTGCCAATAGGGAAGCGAGCTTCTATAAGAGGGGCATTATGAAGTTGGCATCTCGTTGGGAACTCGTCATCGAACAAAACGGCGCATATTTGACTTAAATCGCATTATTATAACCAATTTTATGAACAATTGAAAATTCAATAAAAATACCGCAAGACTTTTTTGACAACCTTATATAAAATGAAGCACTGAATAATATTGATCCTTCAAGGACATGTGATATAATGGAAAGGTATTGAAACATAGATCACAGATATATGTCTACTTTTAATGCAGCGCCTGGTTTAAAAGATATTCCAAATCAATTTTTTTCAATTTTTAATATTGAAAAATAACTCTTATTTTCAATCCTTACTAATAAAAATTATAATATGTTATTTCAATTTTTATAATAAAATAACTGTTAAAAATAATTTTTATTTTAAAAATTATAACTGTTACGATCCCTGGTTTTTAAACTTATAAATAAAAATAAAAAAAATTTTCATGTATAAATTTATTAACATTATGAAAACAAAACAGTCGATATTCAATATACTGATGTTATATAAATCACACTCTGAGATCAGTTGCTTTCCTATATTTTCAAGTCTTTAACAGACCACACATAATTTGGATCTGTACTCGAACAGAGTTCCTTGCATAGCGTTATTTTGATACTGAATCAAATTCGAGTTTACGCCGGAGCAGAACTGTGTGAAAGGGACAATATATTTCTTACAAATCCTACTAATTCCTTAAACACTTCAATATTAATCCCGTTTTTTACTTTTGCCACTTCTTCCCAAAATAAAGATATCTCCTAATCTTTTTTAAACTTAGCTTCAGTTAACTTTAACATGGCCCATTGAGAAATAATTTCATCTGGATCCGATTCACATAAGTACTCAAAGTTTTTAATTAGTGGCATTATATCGGTTTCTTCGCTAGAAATTACGTTGGCTGGTCTGATTATAATGACAACGGGCAACAAATAAGAATTTAAGTCGGTAACATTAAAGCGACTAAGATCCATATTCTTTAAATATGAGTGAGTAACAAAATTATTGAGAATTACTTTTTAAGTAGATTCTAGTCTTATATAAAGGAAAGGTAAGGGAATACGTTCTGATTGAAACTCCGTATTTAAATCATTAATACTTTAAGAAGTTGGAGTGTGAAGAAGCATAGAAGTCTGCTGATAAGGATT
>JAEIFU010004280.1:0-17090 GCA_018904235.1 Lordiphosa stackelbergi | reverse complement strand
CGTGATAGATCGGGATAGGATGACTAGGATGGACATATACTACGTTTATGCATACAAAAAAGCATGATTGCCGATCATGATTTTTCAAAAATGCAAGCATAAACACCAAATCATGGTTTTTTTTACACACGTATTTTGACTATGGTTTTTGCAAAAAACCATGATTTTTTATATACAAAACAGTCTGGCAACACCTCTTCTGACAGCTGTTCTGTTAGTTAATTGTGTTTGGACCAAATGTAAATTGCAATGCAGCAGGGACTTAAATAGAAGCCACTGGACAACAGCAGAAACGCTGAGCAAGGTACAAGGCTACAATGGAACTAGTGGTGCTACCGTAAAGATGTGAAACCTTTGATGAGCTGAACGAGCTATACGAAGAGAGTCTAGTGTCTGACACCCCCATTGGACGACACAATTGAATATATTTTTTGAGCCGACAGCTTTGGGTCAAATGATGTGTCCGACGTAACTTCAGGCAAATACCATGCAGCTCCTGTAGCTACCATAGGCAGGCGTCGCGATGTGTCGCTAAACTCCAAGTAATAACAGTTTAAACGTTTTCAATGCAATTATTTAATGATTCTTTAATTTTATTTATAGGATATGTCAAACAGGAGGCATCTCTTATACGCCGGCATTGTAATCTTCACGTCCGCAGTCTATGAACCGCAGAATAAAAAAACATTCCTTATTTGTTCTTTCCATTTTAATTCCGTGCAATTTTTATTTATTTTTTTACAATTCATCAGCTGATTGTGCAAGAGTGCTGCCACAAAATTTTTACTAAAGTGGCATCTCACTGCAGAAATATCATGGTTTTTATAAAGATGCATAAACTGGCGCATTTTTAAAAAGCGTAATTCAAAAACTCTACTAGTGTGGAGAAATTAATTGGTATGCTCCTTCAATAATTTTAAAATTCCTATTCTGAGTTTCTCTAAAGCCATTGACATCTTCTACAACATTCTATTTGGATTTTAATGCTTATAGATTTTAAAGAGAATTTCCAAACTGCAAAGTGGTATTTTTTTTTATCCGAAATCAAGTTGATGCGTAAATGTTTGGGACACTGTGTTGACAACATTTCCAGATCAATGCTGCAAAAACCACAGAAAAATGTACAAAGCAATGAGAAAGAGGTAAAAACCAGCTGGGTAATGCATAAGGACATACGTACAGATGGGACAGACAGTCCCAGTCCGACAAATGCAGAAAATGCGTTCTAGGCAGTCGCTGCTGCGAATCAATACGCAGCCGTCCGTAAATTGCAACACGAAACGAGCAAAAAGTAAAACAACAAATCTAGAGCACAGCAAAAAACAGGGGAGGAAAAAAACAATCTACAATAGAATTCATGACAAAAATATTTTCCTGGCGCAAGTGCTGCACCTAAAAGTATGCAACAAAGTTTCCCTGACGGATTTTTATTTGCCATTTTGGCAGAGCAAAAGACAAAGCAGCAGCAGCAGCAGCAGCCACGTTGACCGCAATTAAAGCGAAAAGTGCAGGTGCATAGCGGAGTGGGGGCAATGAAGTGGGCAGTTACAAAAGACAAGCAAAACTGAGCTGAGGTACCTAGGCAGTTGAGTGAAAATTTAGCACAAGAAATTTGCTGTCAACAAAAAAAGTAGCGAAATGTTTTCTCCCTTTTTTTGTTTTCGTTTTTTTTGTGTGGTAAGAAAAGACAAAGGCAGCATCCGGATAAGAACGTAGGAGAGACCAGAGGGAATTTTTTTTTTGTGGTTTTGACATATGTCAGTTGACAGCACAACAGTTATTGGTGAATTCTTGAAGTTGGCAAGGAATTTGCAGGAAAAGAGATAAAAACATTTCATCAGGATTTATTTTTTCCTACCTATAAAATGTGAGATGAATCAATCAGGCATGCTTCTTTCTTTCCACTTTGATGTGCAAACAAGGGAAATGAGATTTTATTTTTCAATTGTTATATATTTAACAAAGCAAAGTTCAGTTTTAAATGGATTTTGGTTACTTTTTTGGTTACTTTTTACACGAAATATTTCTTTGCCATAATCCTGAATTTTGAGTAATTTGTGGGGCTAGTTTGTCGTGTAGGAAATGTATAAAAGTTTGCTTTGTTTGGCCCTAACAACTGACAGATGGCCAGTGCCACTTTTGCTGCACCTTCATCCCAACCCCAAGCCCCAACATATTGTTTGTGAGTTAAGTCAGCTGTTTGGCCCAATTTTTGCATTTTGTCATCGTTAGACTTGAGAGGGGGGTAGGTGTAACGAGTGTAGTTTAGGTTGCAATTAAAATTGTTAACTGTGCCGTAAAATCGCATTGGTGCTGTTGTAGTTGTTGTGGCCCCTAACCTAAGCAGCTGTCACCTATGGCAGGACCAGCACGAAGAATTTATGGCATAAATAATTTAGCAGGCAATTTTGCGGTGGGAAGAGAAAAACAACGAAAAAAGCACATAGCAAATGAGGCTATCGAGTGAGGTTATTGACATGAGCTTAAAGCATTTCATTATGTTCTTTTGCGTTTCACTTCACTGGCTACGCAGGTCCTTAAAGTCCTGCATTTAATGGCGGGTCATCAATTTCCATGCATCAAGCCGGTTAAAGCTTAACTCGACAGTTGCCAGCTGTCCCTGCCCAATGAACAGAAGCTCATGGCGAGCAGACACAAACGATTCACTGGGGGACTTTTTATCACTCTTTGGGCAAGTGCGGCCTCTTCTTGGAGACGCAAGAATATATTGTCGATTTTCTCAAGCATAAAACTGACAAGGGCAACAACACAACTGGTAGACATTGCATAAGAGACGCAGGCAAGGAAACATGTGTTGCCCACTCCCCCCTCCGCCCCCTCGATGATGCATTTTTCCGTTGAGCCGCCCAAAAAGCATGCAAATGAGTTTTCCACATACTTTTGCTTGCCATGTCAAATGCCAAAAACTCGACCCGGGCGACAACTGTCAACGCAGCTTGTCGACGCCTAAATGTATGCAATGAATTTTGTGCCCGCATATTTGCATGAAGAACTTTTGCTCCCAACCTTGGGGCAACTGAAAACTTTTGTGGCCCCCTCGTAAAGAACACATCAATGAGGAACGCAAGGCGACCTTCTTTTAAACAACTGGTAAATATTTATAGTCTAATTGAGATCACATACGTACATTATATATGTGTACGTACATATGTATGCAAGACGTTTACCGAAAATGTATTGCCCTTCAATTGTGCCAAACACACACAAAAGGCATTCATTTCTCAACCTTCGATAGATGGCGCGTCTTTTGTGCTACTGACACTTGTCAAAGCTAAAGAAATTGCCACATAAACTACTCTGCATACATATACATGTTTATATTGTATATAGGTAAGCGACGACATGACAGCACAGTGACACTCGATGCATTCTATTAGTTCAGTATTTGCAATCAAAATGGTTTATCTTCGTGTAGTACAGCAGTTAGGCATAGTTTATTTTTAAGTTAACAAATAGTATTTTACGATTATATCAAAGAGAATCAAAGCACAAATTGCTTATAAAACGGGCAAAACTACGCATTTCAAGAAAAACTTTATGGCCTCGGTCAAATGACCACCACGGCTGACTTGGCAATGTTTTCGGTCCAGCGCACCGGACGAGTACGTACACGGGTTGGTTTATCCACCAACATTCCAGTTTCATGAACTTGCTTCACGATTTTTTGTTAAGTGTTTTTTTTTTTCAAATTTCGCACAGTTTGAGTCGAGGACTCACCATTTTGGAAATATGTTTTTAATATTTCCCAACTTTCTTCAAGCGAATAGCGACCCATTTCGTAAATGTCAAAGTTTTTACTAAATATTAGTCGCTTTCCGAATGACATTTGACGTTTTTAAAGTCAAATTATGAATAGTTAAAATTCCAAACACTAGATGGACCACCCTGTAAATGTAAATGTATTGTAGCGAAAAGTGGGTCATCTTGTGTAATTGTATACCTTTGGGGGGCGAGCAGTAATCAATCTTTGTTTGGTGATAGGTGCAATGATTTTTTTAGGAAGGTTGGGGGAAATTAGGAAAAGTTCCAACGTGAACAACCAAAACCATCACCTAATACTTTTCTTTTATTTATACGGAAAAAATGTTTTCAGTGTATGTCACCAAGTTTTTCCATTTCAAAAAACTTTGATCAATTTTCTATTACTGTCAATTTATTTCATGTCTCTAGCTAGTCTGGTTCCCGAGATATGGGGTCCCGATATAGTAGTCTGCGAGATATTGCAATTTTAAAAAAGGCTTATGAAAAAAGGATATTTGACAATATCTCGAGGACATTGAACATAACCCAACATTGGGCCAGATTAAATTATTTTGAAGTAATCTATCAAATTATACGGGATATTTTCAAATCCCAGACTTTAAGCCGCACCACTTCCCTTATCGGTCTAGACCCTTTAAAAATTCATTAAAAAAAGAAACCATGGGCGGTGACAGGCTCGACTTTGTTGTATAATTATTCTTTCTAATTCGCGGTCCATCGATGACATTTTTCCAAAATTTTTGTTGAGAAGGGTCGTATACTACTTGTTCCTTGTAGGCGTCGAAACCGCTTGACCAATCTTCACAGTATATATTTAAATCAGGGAATCAAACCGGAACCGGAACCGTATACCGAGAAGAACCGATTGAAACTCAGAACCGTAACCGGAACCGGAACCGCCATTTTTAGTTTTTTTGTATAACGGTAACCGAGAATCGATATTTTTAGAACCGAACAGACCGAAAAAAACCTAAACGTTGTACCATTACGGTTTCGGTTCTGAGTGCAACCACTAGACTGCGAAACGAGCAGTTAGGTTTGGCGGATTTTTAAGCAATTAGGCTCAATTGTTAGCTTCAAATAAAAAAAGATTCTGGTTTACCAAAACTTTTGTTCAGTGAAATAGAAAATCGCAAGATTAGTCTGTTTGAAAATGATGCAATCCTATGTGGTATTTTCTTAGACCCTCGTTATAATGTCTAACCTCTGAGCAGAAAAGTACATGTGTAACTGCTTTGACTATTGTTCAATTGCAAGTAAATTAGGAAAGCAGATCGGACCCAACTACTTCAACAGTTTCCTGAGCTTAAGACGTTTATGAACTATCAAAAGTTATTCTTGCTGTTCCAGCTACACAAGTAAATAGACGCAAGTAAGTTTATTTGCCGCTAAGAATATCAGATGGGGGGAAATACATTGACCACTATATGCTTCTAAAAAATAATCATTAATTTACCTTCTATGTAACTTAATTTTTTATTTTATTTTAAGTAATGTTAAGTTTGGTAAAGACAGTGTTAATAAAATATCATTTTATTCATCTTAGGATAAAAACACTCAAATAAAGTTAATAATTTAATTAGTAAACTAGAGCGGTCCTCATGTATATGAAATTTTTATCAATTTTACTGTTACCCCACTGGTTCATATAATAAAAAAAAAACAAAAAATAAAAAAGTCGATTTTTAACGGGCGCGAATGGAGTCTAAGGTTTTGAAAATAATAACTCATACGCAATGTTGCTTATTATCTATATTTTTTTTCATTTATAAACAGTCGGCGATGATTTTATTTATAAACTATTCTTTGTAAATATTTTATTTCCACAAATGTAGATCCCTTTTTGAATTTTAGACCATGACAGCCATTGAAATGAACTAATAACTTCGTTTGTAAAAATTTGTATTTGGTGAACGTCGTATGATTATTATGACATTTAAAATTAAAATAAAATTTTTTGATTTTCACAATTATTGGTTATACAACAAATACATATGGGAAATTTTTTCAAAAGTCTCCAAACATTTTATTTTTTGAGAGGCTATCGGCCCCAAGATTTTTCCACAAATTTTTCGCCATTGTGGTCAGATTTTTGGAAACACATTGCAGTATTATTTCTTAATGAGCAAAAATACTCAGTTTTCTCCATATTCTTTTGGCCCAAGTGGATAACGTCTCTGGAGACAAAATTTTGGTCAGCTGTGTTTCGGCTGAAGACTAGCCCGTGCTGCGTGTCTTTTAATGTTCCTCCAATGCCGTCACAAGCGCCTTTCCTGTGCCGTTCAAACTTCCCCAGAATCACTTCCAAAGTCTTTGCGATGCTTAAGGAGATTCGCAAAATTATATTGGTTCTTGAAATGTTGAGCGCCCCGTCAGTTGCTGTACTCAAGATTAAATTCAGTTGTATTTAGATATGGACAGACGTAACTTTCCTTTCTGTACTGCAGAGTTTGTCTTTGAAAGCACAATAAAATTCAGAAACTCGATTTTTTCATACGTTCATTCAGATTTTTATAATGTTCCTAGGCTGATGACTTCGATTTCCACCAGTTCCATCGCAAATATTTTTTCTATTATTTTTTGAAAGTTTTTATTTATTTTTTGAAGCATTAGTTTTCGGAAAAAGCTATTAAAAATTTAGGAAGACTGGGGTTAAAGACTGTAAAAAAATTAAAATGTTTGGAGACTAAAATGCGCAAAATAATTACCCATATTAGCTTTGGGAATGCTGAAACCTCATTTTTTTTTCCATTTTTCTGGTTTGGGGACCGCTCTAATGTACACATACATGTGTATAGCTGCTTACCCACTTTGTTTGGACTTAAGTTTTAAAATGTTAGTTTTACCGGTCCCTGATTTATGGATCCCAGATTTAAATTGATCAGAAAAAATTCAGAAAGTCATGATTTCTACTTCCACGGCAACTTTTAAAATTTTCAAGAACTAAAAATTTTCCGGTTTAAGAATGAAAATTTTTATAAAAATTTGGCTAAAAAGACATATTGGGAAATTTTTCGGCCATATTTGAAAAAATTATTGCTCGCAAGAAATACAAAAAACTTTAATCAAAATGTGGTAAAATTATTTACCTGTGCAATGACAATTAATTGCCAAATAGCGCACTCTTTCACGAGCTAGATGTACATAAAGTGAATTTACCTTAATTCTGTAATCAATTTAGCTTATTTAACCCATTTTACGCCGCTGTTCGACTAATCGACGCAAAGTTACCTTCTTTTAAAAAATTTGCTGTAGGATCTAGTGAAACCAATTGTTTACGTAATAACATTATACTACTGTAAATTTCATTGGCTTTCAGATAAAAATTATTGTGGAGACACCCCACCTTGCAGGTGGGGTCCAGGTGGTGGTTGAAAAAAACCTTACAAAAAGATGAATTTTCAACAAAAAATAAAAAATTAAAACTCGTAACTATAAATATCTTATTACGAAAGTCATGTAAAATTTTTAGAAAATGTCGAAAATAGTCCGTAATAATACAACCGATGGAAAAAGTAGTACTAGGAGACTTTAATACACCTGTGAATGTGACTTTTCGAGTAATTAAACCATCTCACCTGGCGAAACTATCATAGGTAGAATATTTTTAACTTCGGATTTATGTTTACTGGGTCCTAATTACCCAAGAAAAGTTGCTTTCACCTTTAAATAAAAAACTTCGTGCAGCGCGGCGTAAAATGGGATAAGTAAATTAAGTTAATTAGTTAATTTAGTTTATTTAAAAAGAATTTTTATGTGTAATGTGTAAAATATTTGGCAGTGCCAGCAAAGGTGAAAAAATAAAACGTAGAAGGTCAGCTATGAACCTGAAATTTGGTGTAAAGGCTGGTTGAATGGAGTAAGATATTTTAGGAATATTTTTATCGTTTGCATTTAGTGTCGCCTGCCGAGCTGAACTAGTCTTTGTTAGGTGATAGAGGCAAAGTCACCCTCTGGTTGTCAAGGCACGCAGAGGGACAAAGAGGGAAGCAGAAGGTACACCGACACTTAGCAGTTGAATTTTAGGCAAAAGAATTAAGTCCGCCCAAATATGTGGACTCGATCATATCATCCTGATATATATTTTTATTGAAGGGAGGCATTTGATATTTATAATTTTTTATATGTTTCAATAATGACATTTTATGCTTTTTCTAGAAAACTTTATAATTTTAGTTATTTTTTACAAGTACATATTTGGTGTGTGGGATCTAGTCTTAAGCTAGATAAATTTAACTAACAGCTTGTGTTCCTAAACTGGCTTGACAGTTTAAAATTATTCAAATATGATTCAAACGTTCCTTTTCGTTTTATTTTTAGATTTTTAAAAAGGCCTGAAAAACTTTTTTGAACTGTTTTAGTTTTGCCTATGATGTTATTTAAGTTGACTCTTCTACCTGATTCAGAGTAATATCCCAATTTTAATTACAAAGGGTTTGGTAATTGTGAAGTGGCGGAAGCAAGTTCACTTTGCTACCACTGTTTAAGGCTTTTGTGTTGGGTACACATCCCTACATCCATACATACATACGTATTAGGTTAGTATGGGCATGTGTCTGTGTGAGAGTGTGTTTTGGTACAGTTCGTTGAGCAGCTGCTGGTTTCAACTCTAACCCGCTCTTGCCTTCACTCTCCCTCTCTCAGACACACACACAAAGCTTCGCCCCCTTAACTGTCATAAACTAGGATTATGTTGCATAAGCTGAGACGCCTCATTGCTGGGCCTATTTCGTGTTCAATTTTAAAAGATTTTCTTACTTTGGGTTGCCTCATAATTGCTTTTTCGAGTGTAACTGATGTGTGTACGACTTTTGTTTAGGATGTTATCTACAAATTGAGAGCCAATTAAACTTGCAGTCAAAGCTTCAATTTTCACACACATACACACACATTCGCACACAAACGGAAACATCCTGGGGCGCCCCCCTAATCAATATGCGTGTGTCCCCGGACAATGGCTGGCTATTGAAAGCAGTTTGGCCCCGGAAAGTTTGGGTTGCTGCTTCATTAAATTTAATTTATAAACTTGCCTTAAGCACTAAATCATGGCCTAGCAGCTGCAGGAGGTAAAAGACAGTGTCTCGGATGCGCTGCGGCAAGAGAAATTGCATAAAATGTCGACCAGTGGCCAAAATGGCGGGGCCATAAACATCATTGCCCTTGTTGTTGTTGGGCATAATTTGCTGAACAACAACAACAACAAAGGCGAATAAAAGGGAAAAGAAAAACTGTGTATATACATACAATAGTATATACTATAATATAATATGGAAAGAAAAAAAGCTAACGCAACAAAAAGCAACAAAAGCCATATTCCAAAAGGATGGGTGAAGCTTGAAAAAAGTCTAAGCAATGTATGCTACTTTTTTTATAAAGTGTTTATTTATTTGTTTAGTTACGAATTTTCATATCAATTAAATGGTTGAATCATTAATTGGATTAGTTTTTAGAGTTCAAAGTTTTAACTTTTTCATTTTGAAAAGAAAAAATAATCATAAATTTGTTTCGAAACATTAAGAAGAAAAGTCTCCAAACAAATATATAAATTATTCTCTCATTACTAAGAGATAGTCAATTGATTCGGTTTTCGTTTAAAATAAAATCTACACAATTTATACTATTTAACTATCGCGCAACGGACTTAATTTGCACCCAAAAAAAGGTTTGCAGTGTTGATTCCTTTTGGTATTCTGGCACACACATACACATTGTGTTGTTGTTTTTGTTGAAGTCGCCTGCCATTTCGGTCTTTTTTCTTTGCTTGAGCATTTCCGTTTGGCGCTCAAATGTATGCTACACTTCTTGACTCACACAAAGCCCAAGTCAGCTAGCTACTTGGAGCAGAGCGTTGGCACTTGTGTGTTTGTGTCAGGGTCCCCATCTTAAAGGCATGACAATTTATAAGGACACGCCCACTAAGGGTTGCCTTCTTCTAGCAAATTAAATGCTTGGGCTGCGTTTGACGGGCGCGTGTGTTGAGTGATTTTTATGCGTGTTGACTTTTTGATACTTTGGGTTAGTTTTTGGGGTAGTCATCACCTAAGAGTTGTCATTCTGTGCGTATGTGTATGTGTGTGTGTGTGTGTGCTGGTGGGGATTTTAATTAAGTTGCTTGTGCAGTGCCAGAAATGACTTGGCCAGGTTGCCAAAAATAAAGTTGCAAGCTGACAATTTGAATATGTTGGCAAACTGTAGAAAGGCCAGGCCAGCAAGAAAGGTCTGCGAGCGGATACCCTGTATCAAAACAAATTCAACTTAAAGCTTCTATTTAGATAAGGTCCATTTAGATTAATCCATTAAACATAATTTTCTATTCTATTTAGGTTTGTTGGATTTTCTCTATAACATCAAAAATATACCCTTCCTACCCTTTAAGGCTACTCAAAAACCCTGACGCAAACTCTTGGCAAGCAAAGACAAACACACACACAACAGTCGCAAACGCAAAACGCACACGCAAGCTTGCACTTGCCAGCAACGTGTTGGCGTAGATACTGCATACTTTCGGGCGCCTGCCTAACTGCACAACCGAAGCAAAAGCCAAACAGGGTCGCGGCCAGAAACATAAAGCGAAGAAAGTTTTATCGTTCGAGTGAGTGTGTCTGTTTTACTCTGCTGCGCTTTTGCTTGTACAGGCAAACATTTTTTCAATGCTGCACAAGTTTAAATGCGTAGGTGTCCTAACCAACTGGGTCTGTGTGTGTGTGTGTGAGTTTTATATGTATACATGGCTTGCTTTTCATGATGTGTGGTTCCCAGCAGCCTAATCATTTGAACTTTGTCCAACAACTTTTTATTTGGCTGGCTTTTAAGCGAGTATTTATGAATACCTACAAATCGACTAGGGAATGGTTGTGGATCGTAGAGAATGCATAAATATTACAGAGACCTTAGTTAAGTTCAAATCAGGGCCGGCGAAATGGGGAGGAGTGATAAATGTGCTTGTGTTGATGAGCTCGAGAGACTACAGCTGATATGAGTCATTTCTGTGCTCACCGAATCGTACCATCGTAAGTTCGGCTCTCGTCTGGGTAAAAGACACGAGTGACTTCGGACTCAGTAAGTTATGATTTTCGTTCATAACTTTAACAAAACAAAACACACACCACAAAGATGGCTGGTTGACTATATAGCTATTTCATGAGCTATTACAATTCAATCATCAGCAGTCTTTAAGTTTGTCCTTAGAGATGGCTGACTGAGCAATTTGTAAAAATCCCTTAATATCAGATATTTTAAGGTTTGATGGCTCTCGAGAAGGTTTTTTGTAAAGTTCCATCGTACTCTTAATTTTGTTTTGAGGTGCTAGAAACGTCATAGTAGGTAAATCAAAATTTTGTGAAAATTAAAACAGCTCTTGGTGTTGGAGGTAGCGACACAGTTATTTTAGTGGAGTGCTTAAGTTGGAAATGTAGGACGAAGGCGACCTTACCTGCCAGTCGGCGAACGGCTGATCATCAGGCATTGCTCAAGGCAACACCGGCTGGTGGTCCAGGGCTGATCTCGTTGACAGATATTATCCGATTGCTGCGGCATCGTGGAAGTATCGCTGGTTTGAAAATTAAATCCAGTCGGCGATGGCCGTGTTGCTTGCTGCAAACTTGAGACTAGAGCTGGAGAAACATCGATGCTCATTTACATCGATGCTTTCGATGTTTTAGCAGCAAAATGACTGATGAAACATCGATGTTTATTTAAAATTTTAAGAGTCTGGTGATGCAGCTTACTAAAGCACTTCTTGCTTGAGATTACAATTGAAAAGTAAATAGAGAATATATAAAATATATAAATTTGATAAATTATAAGACCAATGTCCTAGGGCTCTAGATCAATTATTTCTTAAGTAATTTTAAAACTATTCAAATTCGATAAAGGAGCAATAAACGCTCCCCTTATTTGGCTTTAGGGACCAGCGTACATGGTCTGTCGTGCTTAACCGAATTTCTTTCAGAAGCTGCGAATGTTGCCGGAATACATAAATATTTTTAGCCACTTCTTTTAGCGGGCTAAGACAGCTTGGACCTTTAAGAGGTAAGGATTTCTGACATTTCTTGTAAAGTTTCTATTTGGGGGCTTTTGGAGTGGCTTGGAGTTTGAGTTAAATTGTGGATAAATGGTCCGACAGAAGTAAAATCCGGTTTCTATCATTAAATAAAATATGGGAGCGACTTCTCGTTATAAAGCCAATAAAAGTTATTTGTGGTTTGACTGTTTTAGTTTTTCATTGATTCAATTTTAAAAATTCGCAATTCAACATATTTGGAAATCACGTCGTTACGGAAGGGAAGTGGAAAGATTACTTGAAAATTATGATTACGAAAAACTTTTAGTATTGATAAGTCGCATTTTTGATTGTAGCTTGCAAATGGTTGGCATGACCCACATACACAATAGAGTTTGGTCCAATCATATTTTTGGATAGTTGCATATCGCATCCTGACGAACCGCAAATTTGGTCATCTTACCTTTCAAAAAAAAAAAAATTTTTTAAAAAAAACATAAATACAGTATAATGAATAATACATAAAAAATAATTTAAAAAAATTATTCTTAAAATTATGGACACGCCAAGCGATAGAGAAGTTATTTGTCTGTTGAGAGATGGAGGTAGAGTTTTACTTTTATTTCCTGTGACTTGGTAAATTTATGCAGAAAATAGTGTGGTCGTGTCTTGTCCATGTATGGTTGCAAAAACATCGATTGTGAAAAGAAAAATATCGATGTCTGCAGCTTAGATAAATTTAACATTACAAAAACTTTGGGGAGTGTTGAACATCAGTTCCATATGCGATGATCTAATTATTATGGAAATAGAGACTTCTATGTTTTTATGGAATTTATAAGAGATGGTGTCCGTTTTGTGGTGAATTAAATATTTGTATGCACTTTTGTGTCAAATATACATTATGGGCACCATATTGGTAGAATATTAAATTTAATAAATGGTTATCTTGTTTCGAAAAAGGTAATGCTTGTTTAAAGTTCGTTGGAACGTTACAAAAATGGAAGTCAAATGAGGCTTATGTGCATTTCCACATTTTTAAGCGAATTTAGCATAATAAACAAAAAAGGTTTAATTACAAAAATTAAGTGGAATACACGACAATTTCAACCCAGCTTTCAAAAAAAATGATTAGTTGCCCCGTTGTTACTATATCTTAATTTTTGTTCCTGTTGCGGACGTTACACTTTTTTCCGTTAGGCCAAACTGTGTAAAACATATTTTATTTTTTCCGAACTTGAGAAACTTGCGTAATTGTACGCTATGAAATAATTCGACACGTGTTTTCCCGATTTTGGAAAAATCCGCTTACGAGGAAAACGGCCGAAAAAATTTTGCATGGAAAAAATAATCATTTTCATCGATTGGCTTGAAACTTGGTTTGTAAGGATAAAATTTGAATTCATTTGTGATTTCATTTTCCGATGTTGGAAATACCGATTTGCCTCGATATTTATTAATTATTAATATAAATATTAGTATTTAAACACACTTTTAGTTACTTTGAGGTTATGTTTTTCGGATTTTCGACCACCTAGAGAAATTTAAAAGCCCAGATTCAGATTCAGCAGGCAAAAATCCATTATAAACACCGATTTCCACCACAAATTAAAAAAAAATTGTTTGAGTGTTTTCATGCCGTTATGGACGTTACGCATTTTCGCATTAATTTTTCAATGTTTGGTAATTTTTTTCAACATGTGTACCGCTGATTCGGCAACACAATCGTCCGGCCCCTTATTGATGATTGTTGCTGATTAGGGCATATCCCTCTTGCCTTCAAACTAGTACACAAATTTGTATTGTTAAGGAAAAATAATAATGGCATATTCAACTATGTTTGTGAGTTTACTAAAAATTAAGTTAAGGTTCTACCGAGAATTGAACCTCGGTTCGCCGGATTCAAAGTCAGAGTGCTTATCACAACACCATTGAACATATAATTAACATGAAATATTTAATTTATTTGTTCGATAGTTTTAATAAAAAGGTCTCTGTCTACATTGACAATTCAAAGATAAATTAACTAGAAATTGGAAAATTTAAAGCATTACTACGAGGGCTATCAAACCTCAAAATATCTGATTTAGGATTATCGATAAATTTTCATAAAATATAAACAGAATTTTTATTTGTTTGGAACTCTATAAGCCATAATTTAATACTAAAGATTGTAAATTTTGTCAAAAATTTCCGTACATTTTTAGACAAATTTATCGAGTACAAATAAATGGTAGAAGAATGTATTTTTAATGGTAGACTAGACTAAATTTTGACGAAGTGATCATTTCCAAGGTGAAGAGGTGCGTTTACCAGTTTTTTGAAATGTGACTAAATTAACTGTCATCAAAAGTATGTCATCTGTTCGTGAGGCGTGAGACCCTGTTTACTGAAGCGCTGGAGGCCATTATTGTTTGTAACTAGCTAGAAGGAAGCTCTCCATAGCCTTATATTCTTGATCGACGAGTCATGAGAGCCTGTCCGCACGGACCTTCCAGAACAGTTACTACATATTAGTAAAACCATGTTAGTGACCATTTGGGCTACCATGGGCAGTTCGCTGGAACTCAGGAGCTCATTGGACCCCGTGCTTAAATCGATGTGAAAGATACAAGAAATTCGAAATAAAAGTGGGAGACTATACTGAAAAAGAACTTTTCAGCATACATTTTCAGAAATGAAAAACTTTTGACATGTAACGCATTCGGCGAAGACAACTTTATGGGAATGAAATGAATTTACAAGAATAAAGATTTTTTTAAATCCTGAAAATGGGAATTATCAAATGGACTATAGTCTTTTTCAAGCGCACAGTAAAAATAGAATATGCGCAGTATTGGCTGCAGTCGGATGCGTAGCAGCGCTTCAATTCAGTTCGTGTGAGCAGAATAGTTGATGCCGTAATATACGATATCCATACAATGATTTAAATATTATTTACCATATGTCTTTGGTATGGAAGGTTGGGGAACATTGCATGTATTAGTAAACTATTTTTATACTACGCCGAGCTAAAAATTATTATTTTCTCAAAAATTTTTTTTGCTATGCGTTCTTATACAGGCAAAAATGCACTTTTTAAGCGGTTAATAAAAAAAAAATAAAAAATAAAAAATTTTTCAAAATAAAAAAAAAAAATAAAAATAATATAAATATGAAAAAAAATTTATAAAAATTTTAAAAATTTGTGAGCCCCGCTAATTTTCATATATAAATACTAATTATATATGTGAAATTATAATAAATTAATTTAAAAATTTATAAAAGAAACCTTTCTCTCTTCAAGAAGTTGCTAATGGTAATTTCTTCCAAAAGATATTTAATAATGGAATAAATATAAGAATAATTTCATTTAAGATAAACAATTTTTTTAAAAACGTGTTATCTCTATAGTGGTTTGTTAGTGGGGGGATAAATTCTCTTTCTGGAGCCTTTTAAAACTTTTATGTTTAATATTCAAAGAGGTCACTAAAATATTTAATCGTGGTAAAAAAATGCGTTGGCACTATTAGCAGTTGTTGGACACTAAACCAATAATAGTTTCATTAAAATAAACAACAAATGCCTTTTTGACGTCGTATGGGTAACTCATCAATTGGAATTATCTTATTTTTTTGGGTGGAGTAGAAATTCCCCCAACTTTCGACAAACCCCTGAACAATATATTTTTTTATAAAAATTTTTTTTGTATGATCTGTTAAAAAGTCTAAATATGATGGAACAATTGCAATTGTCAATTTCACATACATCTTAGATTTCAGACTTTGAGTTGATTAATACTTTTTTGATTATTCCTTATACAACTCAGCAATTTGTCAATACGTGAAAGTTGTATTTGTTGTAAGGTCAAAAAAAGCTAAGGTTCAATTGAATTGTTCAAGTTCACGTTCGGTTCGGACTTTCCAAAAATCCCGGATCCTTTGACCGGTTTGCAGCTCTGATTTTTTTTTACAAACTCATTTAACAGATTTCGTCTCTATGTGCTTTCAAATTGAATTTTCTAAGATATATAATTCGCCTTATGCAACTCAACCATAATTAAGGGAAACTAAGTACATTTGCCAGCCAAACTTTTACTCTACCTCAATTTTCTGCCCACGGCACACAAAACTTTTCTTTAGCGTCATAACGTTTCAAAATGGTAATAAATGCCAGTTGACTATTTGGAATGAGCGGCTTTTAGCCTTTTTGCACTTTTGCTTGGCGCCATTCTAGTGACAGCATTTTGAATTATGTTAAGTGCACAGAATTCTATTGTATTCAATTTATTGGCGCGAAATGGCCCAAAAGTAGGCTTGACCTTAAGGCCAGCCAAATGGCAGTCAAGTAAGAAGGAAACAAAAAAAAATACTCTTTAAAGTGCCGCACGCCTCAAACCCAAAAACAGGCTCGTGTTCATAATGATGCCTCACCCATCTCTGTCTGTTCTGTTTTTCGCAACAGCAGCAGAAATTTTTCAATGTTGTACGCGAAAATGTTGACAAAGTTTGCCTCAAGGCAAACAAAGGCAGCGAGCGCGAGGCGAGGGATGTCTCAGTTTCAAGGCAGCCGCCGCCTTCAGTTGACTACATAAAAATAAAATTACACAAGAAATTAAATTAGCGCAAATAAGTGCGCAAAAAAATTTGTGTGTTTCCTCTTTTTGCGCAATGAAAACGACTTGCGACATTGTTGTGACACTTAAAATGAGAAGTGGGCTGGGTGGCGGCGGGGGTGAGAGGTAACAAACGAAAACAATAAATTAAATTCAAACAAGGCAGCACGACCATGTCAAAGGCAACTGAGTCTCAGCCTCTCAAGTGGCCAGGAGTGTACTAAGGCTCAAGTTGAGGTCCCCGGATCTCTTTCACGCTCATGGTTGGCTCTTATCCTGGGGGCTCAAGTGGCCTCATAATAAACAGACAAGTGCAACTGTGACGCATTTTGAGACGGGCAACCAAAACAACAGCAGCCACCGCAAACACCAGCCCGCAAAATTGCCAGTCAGTCATTTAAATGGACAGCTCCGAGAGTAGGCTACAAATACCAAAAATACATTTAACTATTTATAAGCGGCACGTAATGGGAAAACAAGGCCAGATTTTCCAACTCGGATTTTAAAGCAAATAATTCAACAGTCTTTCAAAAATATTTCTTCATGTTGTGTGAGTGCTGTCAGTTGGTCAAGTAAGATTTACTCTGTGGACCTTTGAGAGTAGAGTATAGAAAATAAATTGATTGGAAAAATTTGACACGGCTTGACTTTTGCTTTTTACATAGAATCGAAATATACCTTTTGCCTTTTCATATTTATTTAATAATCACA
>JAEIFU010004279.1:0-17092 GCA_018904235.1 Lordiphosa stackelbergi | reverse complement strand
ATGTTACCCAAATGAGTTTCTCAATCAAATTGCCACCTTTGCATAAATTGTAATTACTGATTTTTGCGTTTCTAATTCAAATCTCTGTAATGTCTTTATAAATGCTCATTGTACCTTCATCCTAGCGCCCCAAGTTCCATTTCTAACTTTGATTCCACTAAATTTTTATGCGTGCCGCTAAAGTGCTGAGCAAATAGCCTGGCAGCGATTTTAATTGAAAAATATTTACCCACACTAAACTTCGGCGCGTGTTTGACATTTTGACGCGGACCCCATCGTGACATTCCTACACTGTTCGGAATTTGGTTGCGCTGTCGTGTCGGCCGAGGTGTATTTAATTAGTGTGCCGGTCGTCTACTTTTTGTGCTGTGTAAACTTCAATTAATATGCGAATAAAATCCGCTTAAACAAAAGACAACGGCAGGAGCTGCCAATCAAGACCCCTGAGAATGTGCCGCCTCCCCGGGCCCCGACCACTCGAGTGATTTGCGACATTTTGTTGTTATTTTCGCTGATGCAGAGCCGACGCACTCAAATCAAGAGGGCCCCACGGCCAGAGTCAGAGTTGGGCCAGAACCTTCAAGTACACTAATTAAGATCAAACGTTTTGAGGGGCCAAATGAGATTTTATCGAAGGGAAAATGACTGAACCGAGGCAGGAGTGGTGAGGGTTGGAAAACGACTCATTGTTGTTTATTCATATTAAAAATCACATAATGAAGTGTCAGCGAAAATGACGCTGCCAGCTCTCTAATCAAAGATTAACGTCAAAACTTAAGATGGGAGTGTTCAATCAAAACTCGGGGGCGTCCCTTCTACCCCGCGCATTGTTGTCTCTGGGTTGTAATTCATTTTGCCACAGGCGGCCATCAAAAGGTAAAAAGCTTCTTCAAGTGGTCGCCGGTTGCCTTGACAAGCGGCCCGGTAATTAATGAAATGTAGGCAGGACAGTTTGGGGTAAACTAATTAAAGCCCCTTAATAAAGTTAATGGATCTCGTTCAGTCCACAGAGTTCCCCTCCGAGTGCCCAATGAGCTGTAACTGACGCACATCTCAAGCCCAGAGATTATGCACTATAAATATCCACAATTATTTCACTTCTCTTTATCATTCACTATTTGTGTGAGTGTGTAAGTGAGTGAGGGAGTGTGTGTGTAGGTGGTGTTAAATGAGCTGTGCCCTGCCCTTGAATGTGTAATTAAATGAAGTAAAAATTGTTTCTGTCTTTTTTAAAGATTTTTCACCTTAATTAAAACGCGCTGGTGTAATTAGAAAGATGAACTTAGGCAATGCCTTCGTTTTTGGTGTAACTTGATGCCCATTTTTAATTGCAATTATTTAAATTGAAAAATGTAAATAATACTTTGCGTACCGATTTTATTTCTTTAAGTTTTTAATAATTAATTAAATTGTTTGGGCTTGTTGAATAATTGCGCAATTTTTGATGCCTTTTTCGTTGAAATTAATTCCTCAAAAATACCAGATTTGGGCTTAAAATATTTTGAGTGTCATTCATCCGATCTTTATCATTCTCAAGTATATATACCATGACAGCTCATCGCGATATGGTTGATCTTCCGCCCAGAAGAAAATCCGACAGATCCCTTTTATTTAAAAGATCATTGCGCTGGTTCTGTAATTGTCTATTGTCTATTCCTGTAACGAGATTGGCTTGCATTAGCGTGCAGATATTTCAAGGTTTTTGTGGGCCCTATTATACAATGCCAAAAGCAAAACTCATTTTAGTGTGTTCCTAACCCAGGGTTCAGGTGCTCTTTGCTCACGGCTCTCGGGAACTCTCGCTCTCAGCTCTCACTACACTCGGCTCCTGGCTCTGAGCTGAGAGCCACAGCTCGGGAGCTATCAATCGACTCGGCTCGTAGGCCACAACACTCGGCTCTGAGCTGTGAGCCACAGCTCGTGAGCTGGGAGCCATCAGCGGCTCGGCTCGTGAGCCGCAGCACGTGAGCTGCTCTCGGCTCGTGAGCCAGCTCTGTTCTACGCCGGGAGCCACAGACTGTGTGGTTCGCGAGTTATTTTAACCCATTGAAAAGCAGTCTCTTAAGTAATTAGCGGTTTTTTTTACCATGGAGATCCGTTAGCTGCGAATGGCGCTCATGCATTGATCCTAGCATTTTCCACTGGTTTGAAGTACATTTTGCTTGGAATTCTAACTATTTTTGATCCCCTTTGGTATTTTTGCGCGATTTAATGATTTTGTCAGTAACGGAAAGTGGTTTAAGCAAATTATGATCTTGACCATATTCTTTAGCATTGGTCTTCCGTGGTATCTATCGCGGTTCAGTATTGACAAATTGATGGCAATGTTATTATGTGTGGTCATTTTGTAAACTCGAAAAGCAGTTTCTTAAGTAATTAACGGTCTTATAATGGAATCCATTTGCTTCAAATTGCGATCATTGATCCTACAGGATTTTCATGATTGGTGTTAACGTTCTTCGTTTTTTACTATTTTTAATCCTCTTTGGTATTATTTCGCGATTGTAAAAGTCTGACAGTCAGGGTAAATGGGTTAGAATAACTCGCGAACCACGTCTGGCTCCATCCCATCGGCGAAGCCTAGCTCACAGCCGAAGCCGGTGTCAGCACGAGCTGTGGACTCACAGCTCAGAGCCAGTGTTGTCTGAGCCGTCAATTGACCATCCCCCGGCTGGCTCCAGCTCAGAGCCAGGCGCCAGTGTAGTAAGCTGAGCTGCTCGTGCTCCCGGCCCCGATCAACAGCTCTCTGCTCTAAGCGAGAGCCAAAAAAAAACCTGGGCTCGCTCGCGAGCAATTCCGAACCCTGGTTCTAAGTTAAAAGTCTGCTTATACAATATATATATATATCCGATAGGTTTTCCCATAGATAAATACTTTAAGACTTGGTTTTTGCTAAAAAGTTTCGTTGCTGTGGTATAAATAAGGCTTTGTTCACGTTTCGAAAATGAAGCTTATGTGTGTCTAGGTTTCAGCATTCCCAAAGCTAATATATATTGTATAATTAATAAGACTAGTCAACAAAGTCATTATACTGAAAGGCTGGTGGAGGTTTTAGATGATTTTCTTGTGCTGAACACGAATCCGTTTTCAGAAATGGTCCATCACATCGAGATTTATTGAAATTTGAGCTTAAAGTTGCAAAAAATTTCTCTTATTGAGGACTTATTAGATCCGTTTTGTTTTGACGAATTTTTGATATTATCGTAAATAACTATTTTTTAAAGTAAATATAAACTATTCAAAGAATTATACCATTGTTATTTCGCTAAGGAAGATGTACAGAAACTTATAGTCACAGATTTGGCCCAGCGGTTAGTGTGCTGAACTGCTGGGCGGGAGGTCGTCTAATAAAACAAGTTTTTTTGTTTCTTTAGAAAAACAGCTTTTACACATCCGGTCAACTTCACCAGCTATTGGTGCCAGCTTCCACCGTAAAAAAAAACTGTTCCAATGAAAACTGCTACAGTAATGATTCGGATACGGACTCCCTCTGACAACGACTTACGCCAACGTTTTAAGAATCACGATTTAAGGATATCCACCTTGAATGTTCCCACCCTCAACAGAGATGGTGCTGATCAACAACCAATGCACCCTGGGAGATTTACTTCAGCGGACATGCTTTCATGAACGAGTTTGGGTGCGGCTTCGTACACAGAAAAAAAGTCGAGATATTTTTAATCTTTTAAAACTTAGAGTAAGCCCGGCATGAGCTTGAAAGTTCAATCTCGACTTCCAGGATATTCTACAAATCTATAAGGATTGACCCATACCTTTCGAACTTGAATCATTCCAAATGTGCCAACTCCCATCCCTTTCGAGATCACATGTCGATAAATTGGAGAGAGAGAGCGAAAAAAATATAAGTAGCCTTTTTAGACCGCAGCAACAACCGATGGGGTTGGTGGTGTGCGGTGAATGCTCTTCCATTCATGTTCAGAGCGCGCGTATGGTCGTGGGTTCGAGTCCCAGTTGAGCACAACAATTTTTATATTTCTTTGTTTTTTTTTCAGGAAGTCTTAAATAAACCAAGTTCGACATTGATAAGGATGTCTATGGCATGTGGCCTGGCGGAGGAAGGAAGAAGAGTTGTCTTTCCTCAAATTGAAAAGTCAACATGCCAAAAATTATACAACTTTAGGATTAACTAATTTTTTTTCTAATATTTTTTGCTAATTCAATCTCTTAAAGGATTACCCCGGTATAATTGTAATCTTTCCTGGGATCAAACAAATTGGATCAACTCAATCCTTTTTCTGATCAGCTCAAGCATATCCGGGACTTCGTTGTTTTCATTACTGGTTGGGATTGATTTGATCCCGTATGGATTGATTATACTAGAAAAAAGTAAAAAAAAATACGTTTTAAAAAAGAAAAACTACCGGAAAACATGAATTTTTAAAAATCTTTTTTTATGAAGAATTTATTCTCCGGACTGTCAGCTCCAACTTGCCCAAGACAGTTTGCAGCTATCACTAAACTGAATGCGCTGTTTGCCCAAAACTAATGACACCTTTTTTTGGTTGACCCACCCAATTTCAAAATCTTTGAGGTCCATAAAAAAAAAGTGCTTCCAATCTAGCCAAACGCTGATAAAGGGATTTACTCAGTTCGGGTGGCACCATCGATTCCGCATAGTGGTGCTTGGTAGTTTTTTTGACTGTTGCACAGTGTAATATATATTCTTTATATGGTCGGTAATGATTCCTTCTGCCTGTTACATACACTTGCACGACTTTAGTATACCCTTTTTACTCTACGAGTAACGGGTATAAAAAACCCCGTAGAATAGATATTCGAAATTTGCACTTTAAGATCCTTTTCTTAAAATATTTTTTTTTACATTTTCAGCTCCTTTGGATAAAGAAACAAGATCAATTAAATATTTTTTCTGATATATCCTTTTTAAGCGAAAACAAAACGTATTTGAAAATATCCAAAGGATCCCAACAATGGATAGTTAACTATCCAGTCCAAATGGATACCGAAAATATCCTGAGGATCATCAAAAACTAAACTTTTTTTTCTCAGTGTATATCACCAAGGAGATACTTGGTTAGTCCGAGTCCCCTTAAAAGCAGTGTTAGTACGATGAGGAGTGCCGCTGCGCTACTTTAGAGAAAGACGCTGTCTACAAAAGAACTCTGCAGTCTGAAGCAGCGCAGGCGCCTTTTTAGAAGGAAAAAGAATTAGCGAGAAAGGCTCATGCGCAAGGAAGTCGACATGACAGGACCATCACGAAGTCTGTTAAGCCATAAAAAGGCTCAAGAATAACAAAGCAGCTAGTGCAGATGAGCTGCCTGCTGAATTGCATAAGACTGGTGACGAGGAGTTTGAAAGGTGCATGTTCCAATTGCTGTGCCGTATATGGTTCGACGAAAGCATGCCCAAAGATTGGAATCTAAGTGTAATTTGCCCACTTCGTAAAAAAGGTTTGCTCAAACTACCGTGGGATCAGTCTCCTTCCCATCGCATATAAGATTCTGTAGTGCACTATTTGTGAACGGCTAAAGCCGCTTATCAGCACACTGATTGGACCATATCAGTGTGGCTTTAGACCTGGTAAAACCACCACAGACCAAATATTCACATTACGACAAATACTGGAAAAGCACTATGAGAGAGGCATCAAAACTTATCATCTTTTTAATGATTATAAACCAGCCTTCGACACACCGATAAGGTAAAGGTTCTTTAAAGCCATGTCTACTTTTGGAGTACCAGCAAAGTACGTTGCACTTTGCATGATGACGTTGAGAAGAAAGCTAAGCTGCGTCGAAGTAGGAAAGAATGTCTTCGAACCATGTGCTGCCAAAATAGGTTTAAGGCAGAGCGATACCTTATTGTGTGACTTTTATACCCGTTACTCGTAGAGTAAAAAGGGTATACTAAAGTCGGGCAAATGTATGTAACAGGCAGAAGGAATCATTTCCGACCATATAAAGTATATATATTCTTGATCAGCATCAACAGCCGAGACGATATAGACTTGTCCGTCTGTCCGTCCGTCCGTCTGTCCGTCTGTCTGTATGAACACCGAGATCTCAGAGATGGTAAGAGATAGAGGTTTGACATGTATGGGACAAATGCTTCTTTCATCTGCACGCAGATCAAGTTTGTTTCAAATTTTGGCCACGCCCCCTCCCGCCCCCGCAATTTGGAAAAAACGTTATGTCTCCTACAGTTTTAAAGATAGACAATTCAATTTATATAGACAATTTACCTTCTAAAGTAAGTTAGTAATTAGCAAAATGAATCGATTTGCCGAAGAAGTAATAAAGATCGGATGTACGGTTCTCAAGTTATGAGCAAGTGAACCACAGCCCCCCCGCTACCACCCCTCCTACCCTAAAAAATGTTGCATACTTTTTGGATGGTCACACTAAGGAACGCAGGAACACTGTTAAACATGTTTTTTCAAGAGTAACGGGTATATCGAAGTCGGTAAGAGCCGACTTTAACTTACGCTCTTGTTTAATCTGCTGATGAAATATATATACTTTTTTTCGGGAAAAGCGTGCGGGTCTGTATAAAACGCAAAAAACGTTTACGAGTGACTGAATGTTCTTTATTGAAATTTCGATGTCCATTTATTCCATTTTAGTTAACCACCTCGAAACCCATCACATAACCTGCGTTGGTCGGGTCTGCCCATTTTTATAGGGTTACATGGTCTCGTCTATTTTTTGACGCCCGGCACCTGGGCACATTTTATGTAGTTTGTAGGAAACACTCTCTCTTTTCATAGCATTCAATTTACGACTTGTAGGCCCCACGATCATTTTTTCTCATGTACCCTAACATTCATCCCACAGAATTATTTTTACGGTCCCACTATTTTGTGCCTATAATTTCCAAATAGACTTTTTAATCAATACAGAATGAGTTATTTAACGACTTGTTATAAGAAAAAAACGAGAAGCCAAGCTAACTTCGTCTTTGCCGAAGTTTTTATACCCTTGCAAATGTTTTAATACATCAAAGTTTAAGAACGCCAGCATTTAATCAAACAATTTTTCTAAATAAAACCCACTTTTCGACCGCTAGTTCCCTATGACAGCTATAAGATATAGTCATCCGATTTTGACCAAAACTTCCAAAATCTTTGTAAAAGCGCATAATATTAATAATTGCTGAAGTGAGACACGTTAAGATTAAAAACCAAACAATTTTTCTCATAAAAACCCACTTTTCAACCGATAGTTCCTATGGCAGCTATAAGATATAGTCATCCGATTTGGACAAAAACTTCCTAATCTATGTGAAAGCGTATAGAATTAATAATTGCTGAAGTGGGAGCCGTTAACATTAAAAACGAAAAAGTTTTTCTCACAAAGACCCACTTTTCGACCGATAGTTCCTATGGCAGCTATAAGATATAGTCATCCGATCCGGTCGGTTCCGACATATTAGCAGTGTGCAGTATAAAGAAGACTCTGTGCAAAGTTTCAGCTCGATAGCTTTAAAACTGAGAGACTAGTTCGCGTAGAAACAGACAGACGGACAGACAGACGGACGGACAAAGCTCAATCGACTCAGCTCGTCGTCCTGATCAAGAATATATATAGTTTATAGGTAGAATTGCCGAAAATGGGATCTCAAGATAAATAGCACAAAGTCGAAAGTAATGGTGGTTAGATCGGGCAAGGGACGACTGGCGCACGACGAACATTGGAGCCTCAATGGAACTCCGCTAGACAGAGTAACGGACTACAAATATCTCGGCATAACAGTCACGCATAACATGTCATTTCATAAGCACCTACAGCAAAAGTTGCGAGATTCCAAAGCCGCTTTAAACAGCACGTGGAAAACGCTTTAGCAAAAAAATGTAAGCGCCAGTACCAAATACAGAATGTTTGAAGCCACGGCAAAATCAATAATGTGCTACGGAGCGGAAGTCTGGGGTTACCAAATTTGAAGAAGTTGAAAAACTTCTGAGGTATTTTGTAAAAAGAGCATTCTATCTTCCTCAGAACACTCCCACATACGCAATACATTTGGAGACAGGTCTATCGGAGCTTTATGAGTACACACTAATGCGGCACTTTCGATACGTGAGCAAAGTCCTATCACTACCACGGCACCGACTACCCTTTATTGCGGCAAACTTTCTGGTAGAAACCAAGTCGCAATGTATTCATGTATGGGAAAACCTATCGCAGGAGTATAGTATTGACTTGGATGTAAGCAGCCCTTCATCGTGGAACACAGCGCAAAGAGTCATGCTTCTGGCAATCTATAAAAAAACACGAACAAATTTTGAAATGTCAGCACGCCAAAGCCTAACTCGGTACAGCTATAGACAATTAAACCTGAATCTCAAGGAGCTTAACTACTTCCAAGACCAGTATGACACAGCCACGATCTCAGCTATTTTCAAGGCCAGAACGGAGATGATAAGCCTGAACTATTCCCCACACAGGCATAACACATCTGAGATATGCAGTGTCTGTAACCTTGGAGAACGGGAAGATGTCATCCACTTTTGCGCAAGATGTCCTATTTTCCGGGAGCACCGACTGCTTGCATGGAACAAACCAGCTCTAACAAACGAGGAGATCAAACATGTATTCAATGGCCAGGACTGGAAAAGATTAGCTACATACGTCAAAGAGGCAATGCGTTACAGAACTAGCATAATAAGCGGGGACTTTTAGACAAAAGGGCGCTGGAGGGTTTTCTTCTGGGTGGAAGATCCACTATCTCGCGACGAGCGGGGCAGGTGGGTGGAGTAGCCCTACGAAAACTCAAACTAGCGAACTTATAGCTATACCCCTATATGTATCCTTATTTAATATATTTTATAATTTATATTTTATATATACCGTACTATAAATAATCTTAATTTATGTAATAGGCAGACGGCTTTATGCCAAGCCTTTTTTAAATGTTCTTTAGTATTGTTACTCGAATGAATTTAAAAATGGATAGATAAACCAAATAAAAGAACTACTACTACTACTATAATTTATGTGGTCGGAGATGATTCCTTCTATGCGTTGCAAACTTCTGGGCAAAATTATAATACACTTTTCAAGGGTATAAAAACACACAAACTTAAAGTGTCAATTATAAAAGAACCATAAACAAACACCAAATAATATTTTCACATTAATTTTTCATCGTTCGTGATCCATCGAAGAAAAATATTTTCCGAATTTTTGGGGATCTCGAGATTAGACAACTTTCAATTTCTTAGGTCATAATGGAGCCCAATTAGCAGTAAAATCTCATGTACTCTTTCTAAACTTAACCATCAATGCCACTGAGATCGAACGGATTGACTTGCACAGTTTGGGCAATTTTAATCTTTTAGCATGACTTTATGTTTTCAAAAAACAGAAAACCATATTCGACCTCAAAATAAAATTTGTTCCGGTCCATCGAAATGAATTATTTTTAAATTTTGGTTAAGGAGTTATGTGAAAAGCGTTTCGCGCCTTTTTTTTTAAATCCTTTTTATAAATTCCACATTAATTTTAATTCATTTTTCGGAACTAGCCGGTTGTAACTTTGTTCATCCAGATGACTCAAATGCAATAAAAATTTCTGAATATAGAAGAGCCTTTAGGCTACATGCTAAAGTGGTTGTAATTAAAATCTAACCAATGAATACTGCTCTTCAAAGGCCATTTTAGAAACATAAGGGTTTGCTGATGCTGCTCCCTTTATCTTTTTAAGGCTGCATTAATTTGAATACTGTCGGATAAAACCCTTAAGTACACAGATTTTGGCTCTATGCAACATCCATAATTTTTCAAAATCCAAAAATACTGCTTAATGGATTTTCCGCGATGTCTTGAAATCAAGAGCTATTATCAAACTTTTGTTCAAACAGACTAGCTTGTCTAGTCCAACCAGTATCCAGGCCTGATTTGAACTCACGCTTTCGATCGTCTGCGAATTTAACAACTTGACTTGTTCTTTGTATTTATCTCCAAGTCGTGCTTTAAAATGGATTCAAAAATGTTAAATGTTTCTGTACTTTTTGGTTTCAACAAAAGTTTCGTTGAAGTGAAGTCCGTCTTGTACGCTAGACTTCTGAATTTCTAACTAAATTTGACTTCAAACCCTTTTTAAAGTAAATTGTAAGAGCACATTTCTGTGTTATTTTGCCCCAGTTTTCGTAGAACTTTTCAAGTCTTACTAAGCTTCTGAAATCCAAATAAATATTCCATTATTTAGGAGAAACTTTCGTCGCCTGTTTCTGTATTACTATATTATTGATGTTTAATGGCACTTTGGCATGCCGTTTCCATATATGCACAAGTGTGTATGCATACGGGTGTGTGCACACATGTGAGTATGCGTGTTGAAAAGTTCTCAACACACTCGAAACTTGCACTGGCACTGGCAGAGGCCAAGTTTCTTCTACATAAATAATTCTTTATTTAATGATTCATTTTTCTTCCTTTTTTTATGGAAGCGCCCAACTTGAAATGTTTATTTAAAATAAATATATCAGAATGATTTATGAAATGCGTCTTATCGTACTTACTTAAGTGATTGATTGAACCATTGATGAATGAACGAATGAAAAACCAAGCCTCCCGCTGCTAATTGAGCATGAAGTACTTCAAAATTCATGTGAGCCACTGAAAGGCCAAGTGATTAAATTAAAATGATTTTGGGGCTTTTTCTTGTATGTGGAAAGTCAAATCATTGCACTGGCATTTTTTCCAAAACGCTTTTAACGTTGCGGATTTAAATTTGTGGCTTTGAGGCAAAGTATTTAATGAAGCACGAAGAAAATCGCAAGTGAAAATCTAATAATGTAGCCGCATGTAATGCCTGGACATCAAATCAAATTCAAGTTCATCCAATCGTCCCATAAATATATGACATATGCAGGCAACGAGGAGGAGAGTTTGACCAGGTAATGCCATTAGGAGGCAATCGCATTTGCTACAACCAGAGATGCATGGATGTGTCCAGAAAGAGGGCGAAAGAGAAAAAGTGAAACTAATTTTCCAGCTTGTGGCACAATTTAAGACCCGGAAAGTTGTGAGGAATTTCTCATTTTATTTGATTATGATCCAAAGCAAAGTCATTTGGCAGGCTTAGTGGAATCATCCTGAGAATGTCCTTTGTTTTTGGCAGCTGGCTTCTTTTGATCCTTCTGTTCCTGTGTTATATCCACCACTTCCTTCTCAGCCTCTTCACCCACCTGCAGGGTGACCAGAGCTGCAGTCAAAACCAGGGTTAAAGCTATGGCCGCATATCCTGTGGCATAAATTTCCGGCTTGCTAAGAAAACATTCAAGTTCCAGAGCATATGACGTGTTCCGGCCACCACATGATAGGCGAATGGAAATATTATCATACATTTCATGGCACTAACCACATGACGACTGCAATCGCACTCTTCCACCTTTTCGGCCCAATCTTCTAGATCACGGTCGCAAAAAAGTCCCAGCAAACCCAATGTCCACACACCCACAGCCAGTATGAAGCCAGTGATGCGTAGTAAAATGGACATAACAGAGGTCAGCTGCTTTTTGTAGATGCTCAAATGTGGCGATAACTCACGACCCAATTGCTGATTCCGCTTGTCATAGCTCAGACAGGGTGGATAACTAACGGGAATGATCTTGAGGGGCAATGCCTGGGGACCAGCACTGACTGACTTGGCCAACCCCTCATTTGGCTTCTCCTCGTTGTGTTTTGTGCCTTGGCAAAAACTGCGAAATTTAATTGGAATGGGCAACCTATCCCTGGTCAGAAGCAAAGGTCTTTGCTTAACCAGCCTTAGAAAGTGTGATCCGCTGCGACTCAAGAGGCGACTGTTTGAAGGCGGGAAAGGGTTGGCTCTAAATCTGTTAGTAAATGAGATTTATTGTACTTACTTCGCGTACATTTTCAATAGAAAATTTAAGAGATTTCTTCGATAATTTGTAAATGTGGAATGTGTGATTGTTGAACTCAATTGTCAGTTTAGTTTGTGTATTAAATTTGACAACCAAAGTAAAAAAATACCGGATAGATTGCTCAAAGAAAATTCCTACTCACAGAGACTTGTCGGTGTACCAAAAATCACTTTCGGTTTGTGTTGAAAGATTTAGCAAAATTCACCACCAAAACAATTTTGATAAGCAAAATTTGTGGCCGTCTGTGGCCCAGTGGTTAGTGTGCTGGACTGTGGGCCGGGAGGTCGTGGGTTCGATCCCGCCTCTGAACATTTAATAATAAAAGTTTTTTTCTTTCTTTAAAAGAATAGTTTTTACACATACGGTCACCTTTACCAGCTATTGGCGCCAGCTGTGAAGTATCTAGCCATGAAAAAGCAAATTCTCAAACTTTGCCGTTCGGATTCGGCGTTAAACTGTAGGTCCCTTTCTCTTGTGCGAAAATTTAAAGCACTCACGCCAAGATTTCTGGAGAAGCTTGGCTTGGCCTTGGGGAAACTGTGAGCTATAATTTTACATTACATTTACAAAATTTGTTTTGGAAATGTAAACAATATTATTATACCTTGTTCCCATTAAAAATGGGAAAAAGGGGATCATGGTTGTGCAAATAGATGTAACAGCCAGAAGGAAGCACCTCCGACCCTTTAAAGTATATATATTCTTGATCAGCATCAACAGTCGAGTCGATTTAGACATGTCCGTCTGTCCGTCTGTCCGTCTGTCTGTCTGTATGAACGCGTCGATCTCAGAAACTGTAACAGATAGAGCCACAATTTTTGGCATGTATGAAGGTGTATACTGTACCCACATCGAGTTTGTTTCAGATTTGGAAAATTCCTTCTCCTCCATCTTTTAACAGCGAAAAACTGTCTCTCTCTCTTTGTATAAACGCGTGGATCTCAGAGACTATAAGAGGTAGAGCCTCAAATTTTTGCATGTATGTAGATGTATACTGTACCCAGATCAAGTTTGCTCCAGATTTGGCAAATTTTTCCTCCTCCTTCTTCTAACCGCGAAAAACTGTCAGAGCTACAATTTTTTAGCTTGAACCTAGTGACTTAATATATATTCAGTAAGGCCCAATATCTGTCTATTCTGTATACCACTACAGCAAAAACCACCGAAGATATGCAAGAGCGCCTCCCCATTTATTTAAATAAATTTAAAAACGAGAAAGGCAAAGCTAACTTCGTCTGTACCGAAGTTTTGATACACTTGAAATAGCTTGTCACAACGGTTAGCGACTTCGACCAAACTTCGTAAATCAACTTAAAAAACATGACATATAAACCCATTTTTCGAACGAACATTTGTATGGCAGCTATAAGAAGTAGTCATCCGATCCGGTCGGTTCCGACATATTAGCAACGTGCAGTAAAAAGAAGACTCTTTGAAAAATATTAGCTCGATAGCTCCAAAACTGAGGGACTAGTTCGCGTAGAAACAGACAGACGGACAGACGTACAGACGGACGGACAAAGCTTAATCGACTCAGCTCGTCATGCTGATCAAGAATATATATACTTTATGTGGTCGGAGATGATTCCTTCTATGCGTTGCAAAACTTCTGGGAATACACTTTTCATGTATAAAAATAAAATAAAAGGAGTTCAAAGCTATAGGAACCACATCTTGGGACAGGGTATGTTGCTGTCGGGGCACTCGACCGCAACACTCTTACTTGTTTTTCCGTATAACCGACCGAAATCACAACCACCTTGCCCCTCAACCTTAGCTGGCGAAATCTATCTATGTCTAAAATTTAATTATAATTAAAATTTTAACACACTCAAAAATTTTAATTGATTCTAGGTATTGAGACGCTCGAAATTTTGTCATAGCGGAAATTGGTTGATAATTTCCAGAGCCGCTCCGACAATGTAGTGTGACCAGGCAACAGCAAAAGATTCAGCTGTTGTTTGTTTAAGATATTGGCTGGCTAATTCAAATAGAATAAAAGAGTTTATAGAATTGATAAAGGAAGTCTCTGGTGGAAATTCAGAGGTCATAGGCAATGTCATGGTCAATTTCATAGATGCATTTTGTGTGGGGTTGGAGGTACAAGCAGTGTCGTTTATTATTGTATTGGCCTGCGTGAGCAGAACTTGACCACTAAGACCAGCTGCATGGATCATACTCGCCGGTATTAAGGAAAATACTAGAGTTAGCGAAAATTATTTTGAAGCGGTCGGCTGGAAAACTACTTCTTCTATAGAAGTCTTCATAAAGACGAAGAACCTAAACGCCCACAATTGATGACAAATTGATGAAACGAAGGGTTTCGCTTTGCCTAGCCTCACAACACTCCAAAGGTGGATGCGGAAAATAAATATAGAGGTTGGAACTTTGGATGCTGTCATCGGGCTAATGAAAAAAAAAGTTAAGCTTAGCGAGGACTGAAATTTGTGTTATTTGAATTGTTGGTGATCAGTACTCAAGTTCAAGAGCGGATTTCCTGAGCTATTTCAAACAAAACAAAATTTCGAGCGCCTGAGTACCAAACTTTACTCTGAAATTATTTTTTGACCGAGGCTTATTTGGGGTCAATTAAAATTAAATTATTAACCCCTTTTTGGGTTCAATAAAAATTAAATAATTAAGACAAATCGATAGAGATTAAATTCAACATTTTGGAATAGCAATTGTATGTCCGGACGGCACTGCTGCTTGCTTTGCTTTTTATTAACAACGCCCATATTTCTTTACTTGTATTTGCGAATTAACACTTGGGGATTCAAATGGTATAAATTCAGAAATTATCATAGGTTTTAAAGGTTTTGTTTTTAATTAAATTGTCGAATTTGCGAGGAGATGACAAAGAAATTGTACAAATAAGTTTAATACTTTTCTTTTCAAACAATCCGGTTTCGAATTGGCTTGATCGGCTCCAGGTATGCCATTTCCTATTCGCCATTTGTGTCTGGATGGGATTCCCGGTTGAATAACACCGTCGCACAGTGGGCGAAATGACAATATTAGCGGAATTAAATTAATATCTTCCAAGTAAATGAGATAATCGCAATCTGTTTTTTTTCTCTTAAAGATAGGAAAAAAAAGCAATAAAAAATATAAAAAAGTTTTTAAACAATTTTTTTTTAATTAAAAACAATTTTTTTTTTAATTTCAAAAAGATTGCACAATTTTTTTAAGGGTGGAATACAAGAAATAAAAACAAAATAAAAAGAGTCTTAAATAATTTTTGTTTTAAGATGAACTTTATGTTTTTTCGTACTTTTCGGTAGGTTGTGAGTCAAACCTCGACTCAGAACTGTTGTATTAAGTCAAGCAAGGTATGAACAGAAAGGTTATTGAATTTCCAATAATCGCGTGAAACATTGTTTTTTAATCGGTTAAGTAGTTTGAATGCAAAGGCCAAAAATTTGAAAAAAAAATTTTTGTTTGAAAATGTTCGAAATTCCTTTTTAAAACATCTAGATAAAATATTTAAATAAATAGAAAACAATTATTGTTTTTTTTTCTTAAGAATCGTACTATTTAGAAAGAAAATAAGATATTGGCAAAGAAAATCTATGGATGTATGTACACCGAATCCATCTTCGATGATCGCAATACATCACAGCAAGGAAGAATATCGGTGTTTGCAACAAGCCCATTAGTAAAATCTCGCAAGTTTTAACAGATCTCCACAGGTTTTATTACTTAAGACTGTATCTTAAAATAGTCAAAAAGAAGCCAAAAACTTCTTTATGGTGATTTCTTCGTTGAGACAAACTAAAAACAGCTTTTTTCTTGATGCTGACATTGCGCCTAAAAAATTAAATATCATGTAAAGTTGGTGGTGGCCGGGATTCATATTGGACATTTTACAAACACAAGACAACATAGTAATTTAAAATTAATGTTAGTGGTGTACAAAACTTTAACTAAATTTTTTTATACAACGCTAAAGCACAAGTCACAAACAAACAATTTTTTTAGTTTATACATACCCCTAGCTAGAAATAAAAACACATTTCTTCCACTTAATTATAACAATGGCAACTTTAGACCAAATTTGACAGTGCACATAAAAAACCCGGGAAAGCTTAATGATGCACTAGCAGAAATATATGTTGTGTTTGATTGCTCACAGCTGATCAATTAGAGCATGTCAATCGAAATAGGACCTCTTTATAAGCTCAGTGTGATATTAGTAATCGATAGAGACACATTTTTGAAGCAAATAAACACTTTGAAAATTGAATTATATGGAGCTAGATCGACCATTTCGCCCACTGTGCGTCGCTTACCCAATCCCAACGTTCGATCTCCGGATCGGCGGCGGGTGAGCCTCAGGTTGTACGATTTCCAAATAGGCTCCTGACCAAAGAATTAGGTTGGAGGCACTGCATTCGGCTAAGCCAAGCGAGGCTTGCAACGACAACAAGTCCTTGAGGTGGCTCCACGGGTAAGGTTCGAGACGAACGGAATCGGCCCTGACTCGATTCACCAAGATCGACGTACTGCTTCCAGAACGGCAAGACGAGCAAGATAAATCAGACCTCAAGTATTAAGATTAACCCCAGAGAGAAGCCTCAATAAACAAGTGAGAAAGTCGGTCAAGCCCGACTATAACGTACTCTGTACCCGGTGTATATGCTGAATGCGTCGCTGCCACTGTGCTCATCTCTAAGTTTTTTTCTCTCTTTCTCTCTATCTTTGATGCTTGCAATGCGGTGTTGTGTGTGCGTGGGAGGCGTCTTTTTTACATTTTTTATACTCTGTACAGAAGGTACACATGTATGTAACAGGGAGAAGGAATCATTTCCGACCCTATAAAGTATATTTATTCTTGATCAGCATCAACAGCCGAGTCGATATAGCCATGTCCGTCTGTCCGTCTGTCCGTCCGTCTGTCCGTCCGTATGAACAAACAGATCTCCGAGATGGTAAGAGATAGAGTTTGGACATGTATGGGACAAATACTTCTTATACTTGCATGCAGATCAAGTTTATTTTCAATTTTTGCCACGCCCCACCGCCCCCGCCAATTTGGAAAAAACGTCATATCTTCCACAGTTTTGTAGATGAGGGTTTGTACCTTTTAGAATAGTTAGTCATTAGCAATATGTATCAGTTTGCGAATGATAAAGATCGGATGTTCTCAAGTTATGAGCAAATAAGTGAATCTGAATCCATGGCCTCCCCCACCACCCACCCACCCACCTTTCACAACCAACG
>JAEIFU010004278.1:0-17110 GCA_018904235.1 Lordiphosa stackelbergi | reverse complement strand
GGGTTGCCCATATTCGACGGACCCATCTGGCAACGCCATAACTTTTTGACAGAGATGTCAGATCGCTTAATGACATACCGCGTTTGAAGCGTCAGTCCAAGCAGATTTTTACCATGGAACAATACACGCCACGCGAGCGCTCTGAAATAGTTGAAATTTACATTCAACAGAACAAGTCAATTGTGAAAACTCAACGTGTTTTAAAAAAATTAAAAATTAAGCACATTTCACATTGAATGGGACCGTAAATAAGCAAAATTGCCGTATTTACGCCACTGAAAATCCTCAGGAGATTCAAGAAGTGCCTCTTCATGACGAAAAAGTCACAGTTTGGTGCGGCGTTAGTGCGAAAACGGTCATTGGGCCGTTTTTCTTCCAAAATGAAAATGGCCATGCTGTTACCATCAACCAGGAGCGTTATCGCGACATGATGACCAATTTTGTGATGCCAATTATTCGTCGAAAGCGTATGAGGCAGTTCTGGTTTCAACAAGACGGCGCTCCACCGCACACAAGTCGCATAACAATCGATTTTCTGAAGAAATTGTTTCCGGGCCGTTTGATGTCGAAAAGTGGTGATTTGGACTGGCCACCGCGTTCGCCCGATTTGACGCCGCCTGACTTCTTCTTGTGGGGATATTTGAAGTCAAAGGTTTACGTTAACAAGCCAAGGACCGTAGAAGAGCTCAAGGACAACATTCGTGAAGAAATAGCCGCTATTCCGGCCGAAATGTTGGCGAAATCGATGGAAAATGCTGCAAAAAGGGCACAATACGCCATCAACGCCAGAGGCGGCCATTTGAGAGATATCATATTCAAAAATTGATGTAAACAAATCTACTTGGAACAAATTAAATGATTAAGATTGCCAACCGCCAAATTTTTATTTTTATACCCTGTACCCATTAAAAATGGGTAAAAGGGGATAATGAAGTTGTGCAAATGTATGTAACAGGGAGAAGGAAACATCTCCGACCCTATAAAGTATATATATTCTTGATCAGCATCAATAGCCGAGTCGATTTAGCCATGTCCGTCTGTCCGTCCGTCCGTCCGTCCGTCTGTCCGTCTGTCTGTATGAACGCGTCGATCTCAGAGATGGTAAGAGATAGAGGTTTGACATGTATGGGACAAATGCTTCTTTTATCTGTACGCAGATCAAGTTTGTTTCAAATTTTGGCCACGCCCCCTCCCGCCCCCGCAATTTGGAAAAAACGTTATATCTCCCACAGTTTTGAAGATAGACGATTCGTACTTTCTAGAGATAGTTAGTAATTAGCAAAATAAATCGATTTGCCGAAAAAATGATAAAAATCGGATGAACGGTTCAGAAGTTATGAGCAAAAAAGCGAACCAAGCCCCCCCGCCACCACCCCACCCACCCTAAAAAAAATGTTGCATACTTTTCGGATGGTCACCCTAAGGAACGCAGGAGCACTATTAAACATGTTTTTTCATGACTAACGGGTTTATCGAAGTCGGTTAGAGCCGACTTTAACTTTCTTTTAAAATAAGTCGGGCTACTCGACTGCAACGGTCTTACTTGTTTTCTTTGATTTAAAAAAAAAAAAAATGGGTCCGTCGAATATGGGCAACCCTGTACTTGAACTTTCAAGTACAAAGTGTACAGAAGCGTCAACAAATGAACTGTCTACTGGCTATGCTAATTCCAAATCCCCAAGAAAATTGCTTGCAGCTACAATCCACATGTGAGTGGAATTACTATTTAAGTCACACAATATTTTAGACGCATAATTGTTTTTCACTCAGAGAGAAAATCTAACTCCAAATTGATTACGATTCCACAATTTGATTTGTTAGACAGATTTTGCATATTTTTTGGACACACCCAAATTATAATCAGAGTCTAAATCAAAACCCTAGTATCCCAAATTTTTGGATATGTTTTCCAAATAATTACATGATAATGCACCGAACCTGTGCAAATTATTAGGAAAATGGAAGATGTTAAAATATAATTAAAGTAATTTTATGAATTGAATATTGAATGCGTTTCACTGTATGACATGTCTAATAACTCTGAAACTTTGGTCACATGTGTCAGCAACAGATTGTGGATTGCTTTGCCTACCACTCTGAAAGAGACCACACATGAAACTGGACACCGCAAGTGTAGGTGAAAGTCAGCGCAGTCGATTATACAATCTCATTATTTAGCCATGAACTTGGCAACTTGACTCTCCGATTACAAGTGTGAGACCCTATAAAAACCAAAATGAGTGCACAGAAATTTTGCATTTGGAAAGAGGCAACACCCACGCACTAACCAGGTATTAGGCAGGCACAAATAGACGGACAGGAGCAGCAACATGAAGCCAACAATCGCTGGCCTACATGGCCACAGTTCATTAATACTCAATGCGTTAATGCGTCTAATGTTCTCCATAACAATGGGCTGGCCGGTCAGCTCGCAGTCTCAGTTTCCGCCGCTGCAGTTGCCAATGGTTTTTCCCTTGGAACATGCCAAAAGCAATTACCAAGAACCGGCCGGATTAGCGCGATATACACGAAATTATTATGGAGCTGGCGGCGAGGACTTGGCAAGTATAGCATACGGAAATTATGGACACAAAATGCAAGCCACAGCTGCCTATGGCAGCACAGCGAACGGGTTTGTGCCCTACTACAACAGTCGATTGCAGTCGGAAGCAGAAGTGGATGTAAGAGAGGAGCCACCGCAGCAGCAGGAGCAGCTCCAGCCTCAGCAGGGTAAAATCGATTATGTCATTAATACGGGAAATTATGAGGAGGAACCCGCCAGCTACTATCACAGCTATGCCTATCAGCCGCATTATCGCGAGGACGGGGAAAGGGAATTGCTGGAGCAGGACCGCGACGCTGGAGTCTATGCCCGGCTTAAACAAAGACAAACTTCAACTCAACCAGTCAAGCGTCAACCCTCGTCCCCACAAAACAGGAGCAAGATCAGCAATTGCTGTATTCCCAATCGGAGATGCATATAGCCCATCACAATGGCCTGCCCGCCATCACCAGCAGTGTGCACCACACACCGAGCAGTAGCAGAGCCTTGGCCGGTCTACCCCTGGCCAAGCATATTGAAATTACCAAGCAAGTACCGATTGCCCACTACCAAAAGCAACTTGTCCCATTTAAACAGACAATTCAGATGCAAATTCCACGCACTATGATCACCACCATACCCAAGCCCATGCCCATCAAAGTGCCTGTATCCAAAACTGTGGCTGTGCCCCAGTTTCAGGAGGTGAAGATACCCATCGAGAAGATCAAGCCCGTGCCTGTGGAGAGACCCATGCCGTTTGTGGTTGAACGCCGTGTGCCATATCGGGTGGAGAAAGCGGTGGCAACGCCCGTCTACTATCCCTATCCCATTAAAGTGCCCGTGGTGCGTACGGTGGTGCACAAGCAGCGACCGACACACTACGCTCCGGGTGGCTGGAGCAGTGTTAACAATCATCTACTGGGATGATGTTTCCTTACACGTTAATGCATACCATGTTTAAGTCCTAAATAATAAATTGTTAATGTTGTTGTTCCGAAATTCGTCCAGACTCGAGTAATCGCAATTAGTGCGCCGGGCCAACTCGAAAACTTGCACAGAACAAGACCCATGGAGTTAAAGTCAGACGGCAACTCTTCCTCGAAAATGAAGAAAAGTGGCCAAGGAAAACTTTTTAATTGAGCTAAAATCCAACAAATGCGGCTAATAAATATGTATTGGAGTGCAGGGCGAGGCAACAAAAGTGCAGGAAAATGCAGCGGCTAATTGCCAAATGTAACTTCGACGGCAACAATGACGCACCAAATAAACGCGACGTTCAACTTTGGCGAGGCGTTAACGAAACAGCAACAAAATTAGCCGAAAAGTAAAGTTGCTAGGTTCGAGGTTGCAGTTGCTGCAAAGTGCTGCAAGTTATTGCTGGGCTAATGAAATTAACTCTAATTGACGTGGGAGCCATTGTACTTGCAGTTCTTTCTTCGTTTTCTCGTTAGCTCCATCCATGTCGGCACTTTGGGCATTTATGTCTTGGGCAAACCAGCAAAAAACTATGCTACAATTTATGTGATGCAAGTGTTTTGAGTGGGAGGGTCTTACAAAATATCATAGCAGGACTCTGTTTTGTGGCACTAACTCAGTTATTATTTCCGTTACTCGTGGCGAAGAGTTGCAACCAACCTCATATTGAAGTCTCATGGTTAAGCTTTCTTTTTCAGTGTAAACAACATAGTTCTTATGTGCTTCGAATAAAAAAAAAATAAACAACTTCTGTGCCAACAAAAGTTTGCTATTCTGCTTTCATATGAAGATAAACGCAGCTGAAGGCCATCGAATGTGTTAACTTAGACCGTTCTGACCAAATTGTACAATATTTGTTATATTGGATTGAGTAACTCTTTCTCTCTATATGATTGGAAGGCAATTTATTCGCTTCCATCGGTTGACTTGCAATTAAGCCAATTTTTGTACCATCTAGACAATTGATACTCCACCGTTGTACCTGAAAAAACAAACCTTGGTTCAACCGTGAAATACAGAGGGCGGTATAAAATCGAGTATTTGTATTCAATATTCAAAGCCCAGCGAAAAGCTGTAAACAATCTGGTTGCGAAGTCTGAAACGATCATACTATACATCTAAGTTAAACAGTGCAATAACTTCTAGTCAGCGTAGGAAACACATTGAAAACATTGGTATTGGTAAACCAAAGACTAATATTATTGATGAAGCAGATGCTAATCAGCTTAACCCCAAATTTAACAAGTTAAATGTACCTCAAACTACATGCAACCCCTATCTTACAGCTGTGCCGCTCAATAACTATTATAATTGTTTAGCGTTTAATTGTGTAAGTCCTTCAGATGTTTTAGACGCAATTTCAAAAATTAAGTCAAATGCTGTTTGCCTGGATGATCAGAATCCAAAGTTCCTTAAAATTGTTTTGCCTATGATATTAACACCCTTGACACACATAATAATCACTGCGATAACAACGTAAATCATTTCCAGAAACGTGGAAAGCTGCAAAAATATTAGCAGTTCCAAAAGGAAAAGATGAGTTTAGACCAATATTCATACTTCCCTATTTATGGAAGATCTTTGAGCAAATTCTCGCAGCGCACCTTCCTTTCAATGAATAAACTTCTAAATAATAAGCAGTCTGGATTTTGAAGTTCAATAAAAGAAGAAACATGGGCAGTAGCCATGTTACTTTACTAACATTACTTGACTACATAGCTGTTAAATAATGATTACTAATCCTGATTATTACATATTTGATTATTTATTTTTTTAAAGGCAAAATAGTGATTACAATACGATTAATTTAATTTAATTTTAATTTTATTTCGGTTTTAGCCCAACGCTACAGATACATAGGTACTACAAATTGGCGCATTGGTCACAAACACATAGTGATCACAAAAGATAATGAAATACAAAATATATATAAAAATTAAAATATATAAAAAATAAAAATATAAAATACATTAAATAAAATCCTTATAACCCTAATACAATACTAAACTTTTCTAAAACTTTCATTATTTATTTATTTTATATAAATACATGTCCCAAACGGGGACTTGAACCTTAGACTTGATACCTAATCCAATAATCTTGAAAAGTAGTCGAAATATTTTTTGATAATATTTGATTATTTTTTGGTAATTCCCAATAATCCCGATTACTTTTGATTATTTCTGAAAGTAATCAATTACTAATCAAATATTTTTAACCAAGAGGATTATATAGTAATTATTATTCTTTTTATACCCTGTACCCATTAAAAATGGGTAAAAGGGGATCATGAAGTTGTGCAAATGTATGTAACAGGGAGAAGGAAACATTTCGGACCCCTAAAGTATATACAATATATTCTTGATCAGCATCAACAGCCGAGTCGATTTAGCCATGTCCGTCTGTCCGTGCGTCTGTCTGTATGAACGCGTCGATCTCAGAGACTATAAGAGATAGAGATAGAGAGATTTTTGCATGAACATAGGTGTATACCGTACCTAATCGAGTTTGTTTCAGATTTACCCCCCCCCCTTAAACCGAAAAAACTAGACCAAATTACAAAGTCATCAACATCGTTGCTTAGCAAATTTTATCTTTGGCCGTATATATATCTGTTCTGAAAAGCGCAACATGATTTGATTAAAAACAACAAAGTTATTCACCAAAAAAATTTTGTACTACTTTTCCGAAATGGCTACTAAATTAATGCACTCTTAGCTAAACAAAAGATTTCAGACTGTGACAACCAGAAACGAGAGCGTAAGTTAAAGTCGGCTCTAACCGACTTCGATATACCCGTTACTCATGAAAAAACAATTTTAACAGTGTTCCTGCTTTCCTTAGGTGACCATCCAAAAATATGTTTTTTACGGTGGTAGCGGGGAAGGCCTGGTTCACTTTTTGCTTATCGGCCGTGTTCTACAAACCTCTAACAACCCAAAGCAACACAAAAGCAATTATCGGTTTTCTGAAATCTCTTTTTTGTTTTTAAATGTTGCACATTTGTGGCGACATTAGGCCTATGTTTTGCGAATAAAGAAATTTGAGCCAAATAGAATAATGAGGAACAAACTTGAATGCTTAACCGATTGAATTGCATTAATATTATTAAAGTTTTAAAGGGTTTTAAGTAATAAAAATTCATTTTTAAATATTGTCCAGAAACGCTCGACAGCTGCAGAAAGCAACAATGAACCTGCCAACTTCTTCGAATTATGATAATAAAGTTTTCGGAGTTCTAATTTTCCAAAATTAATTTTCGTAAATGTACAAATTAAACAAGATTATGTGGATAAATAAGAAGTGTAATAAAATATGATTTAATAGGTTAATTCAATGAAGTATCGAAAATAAACCTATCGATAAATTATGTCGGCGATAATTTCAAACCAATCCAAATTTCAAAGGCAGTAATGCCATATGGAACATCAGTGGCATATCTCGGCAGAAAAACAACTTACTCTATCAAAATGAAAAATAAATTGCATCATTTCTGAAACTCTTGCAACGATTTTGTTCTCGCGTCTGCTCCCAGCAATATACAAAGCAATTAATGCAACCGCGGGCATTTTTGAACTTAGGTGCATACCGTACCCTGATCGAGTTTGTTTCAGATTTACAAAATAATTCCCCCCCCCCGAGTTTATTTTAATTCTTAACCAGAAAAAACTGTCAGAGCTACAAATTATTAATTAGTTTGGAACTAACAAAAACGCTTTCCATTTGGTTTACTTTAAATTTTCTGGCCTCGGTATAACTGACCGCTTAGCAAATTTTATCTTTGGCCGAATATATATTCTGTTCTGAAAAGCGCAACATGATTTGATTAAAAACAACAAAGTTATTCACCAAATTAAACCCTTTTGTACTACTTTGTCCGAAATGCTCGCTACTAAATTAATGCACTACTTAGCTAAACAAAAGATTTCAGACTTGTGACTAACCGGAAAAAAGTCACGCGTGGAGTATCATAGGGCTCAGTGCACACAGTTTGGGAGCGATAGCATTGAAAACAAAAAAGTTTTTCTCACTAAGACTTTTTTATACTCTGTACCGAAGGTACATAGAGTATATTAAGTTTGTGCAAAAGTATGTAACAGGGGGAACGAATCATTTCTGACCCTATAAAGTATATATATTCTTGATCAGCATTAACAGCCGAGCCGATATAGCCATGTCCGTCTGTCCGTCCGTCTGTCCGTCCGTATGAACAAACAGATCTCAGAGATGGGAAGAGATAGAGGTGTATGGGACAAATGCTTCTTATACTTGCAGGCAGATCAAGTTTATTTTGAATTTTTGCCACGCCCCCTCCCGCCCCCGCAATTTGGAAAAAAGTCATATCTCTCACAGTTTTGTAGATAGATGATTCGTACCTTCTAGAGATAGTTTAGTAATATGTATCTTTTTGCCAAAAAAAATGGGAAAGATCGGATGAACGGTTCTCAAGTTATGATCAAATAAGTGAATTACCCCCCGCCACCCCTCCCTCTCACACAACCAACGCACAATCTTAGAGAGAGAGAGAGAGAGAGAGAGAGAGAGAGAGAGGAGAGAGAGAGGGGGAGAGAGAGAAACTTAGAGATGAGCGCAGCAGCAGCAATGCATTTAGCTCCTCGGGCTTGACCGACTATCTTACATGTTTAGCCTATCTTTTGGATGGCAGCTATACTATATAGTTGTCCGATTTTCATAAATCTCTGTGAAATTGTGTGAAATCATAGAAAACTTATAAATACAAGGGTTGGAATCGATAGCATTAAAATTGGTGGAAAAGTTAATCTTGCAAAAGTTGGTATCAGCAGCTGAATTGATTGGCTCCGTCAGTTTAGGGCAGTCTTCGGAAAAAGTGATCCCTTTTTACAGGATGTCAGAAAATAAATAGACACCCTCGGATACGTTGAAAATGGAAAACGAAATGAAATGTTTGTTTAATCAACAAGAGTTTTTTTTCGCTCTATTTGTACACTTTGTACACTCTCACTTTTTGGCCTCTCGCTCTTTTGGTCTCAGCTTCGGCGAGCGCTCGGGTCGTGTGCATGCTGGCCATCGCTGCTCTAGAGCGCTCTCTCTCTGGCTTCTGGACAAAATTTCAAGAGAGCCAAAAGTCTCTTGAAAAGCCAGCCCCAAAAAATCGTGTGAAAAAAAATCATGCGGCGTTACTCATCTTCTAGTAATATTTCACTTCTAGTAAATATTTTCAGCATTTAAACGTTTTTTCGTTTTGGAGAGCAATGGGAACTGCGTTGAGGAAATGCTTTCTTAGTACAATGTCCGATCACTATAGGAAGCTATTGTGAAATTTAGCAATTTCTAACTATTACGGGTTGTCTTGTGGGCTGATGATCACATTCAATGTAGTAGTAGTAGTGCTTCTTCATTTAAATTTATGAAATAGACTGTACATAGATTATAGTTTAGATTCTAAATTTATATCTAAACAAGAAGTTTGATCAAAATAAAATCGACATGATAAGAACCGTCAGTCGATAACTGCCTTCCAAATTCTTCGCTATTCAGCCAAATACACCTGGCTTCCCGGGTCTTCCCCAGATACCAGATCGTTCAACTGCATTGCGCGAGATTCGGTTGGCGGTGTTACTTTTTTTAAAAGTCCCCATCTAATACTTGTTGCCGGTATTTAGTTGCCTGACTTATAAAATTATATAGGATCAACCAATTTGATCCATTTAGTAGCTGGTGAACTTCGTGCGGATGCAGTCTTGCTTTACCAAAATGTAAAATTCTGTATTCTCTCAAAATTGGGCAGCTTCCAATAAAATGGATAGTGTTTTCCTGCTCGTTGCAATTGCAAAGGGCACAAGCTATGTTAGTGCTTAGTATGTTTGGGACAAAGTTGAGTTTGAGCATTTCTCCTCTGGCCATAAAAATTGTGCCAATTTGCTCCACTGAAAACACGTCGTTGAAATAATTCCGTTCTCCTAGGTCCAAGGGCGTAACCAGCCATCCGAAAAGGTGGGGGCAGCTGTGCCTGAAATATTCTTAAGTATTTCTTAAATTAAATTTTTTTTAAGATTCAATAATTAGATCAAGAAGCATTTGATATGAAATGAGAAACAATCTTCCAAAAACTGGAGAAAAACTTCAGTTATAAATGAAAAAGTTCATTTTTCGGAGTAAAATCTGTGATTAAGGGGGGGGGGGGGGGGGGCTGCCCCTGGCTACGCCCTTGCCTAGCTCGTACTTCAAATCTCTGTAGATGAGTCTTTGAGAGCTGCTATCTGATTCGATCATAAAGGATGATCTATATGAAGCTTCCATCTTTTTCAGAATTTCTGTGGCCCATGATCCCCACTCTGAGCTTTCTTCTAGGTTGAGATTTTCGCAATGTTTGGCTGATAGAAGTTCCCCTTCCCGAAAGAACTGACGACGTCCACTTAACAGAAACCGAGCCAATATTTTTGGCAGTCTATTTTCGGGCATGCGAAAAACCTTCAGCATATAGGAAAAGAGCATGTCCGCGGTAAATATGTGGAGAGGTGACAATCTCGTTTCCAAATATAGCATTCTGTTTGGTGTGTTTCTGGGCAGTCGGAATAGCTTTTTCTTGAAGTATTTAAGCAGGTTCTCAACCTCATCGTACTGCATAGTCCCCTAGACTTGTGCGCCGTAGCACATAATGGACCTCACAGCTGCTTCAAAGATTTTGTATTTGTGCTCGTTTTTCTGCTTAGGAGAGATTTCCAGGTGCAATTTATCGCCACTTTCGCGTCCTTTAACTTTTCCTGCAAATGGTATTTAAATTGCGCATTATGGTAGATCCACACTCCCAGGTATTTATAGGTTTTCACCACTTCAAGCTCGGTCCCAAGTACCACTTCTCTTCAATAGCAAGTCTCCTCCAGTGTTTTTTAAAAACAAGAATCTTTGATTTTGCTGTATTTATTTTGAGGCCCCAGGTTTTACAATAGTCTTGCAGAGCATTTATCATATTTTGCATTTTTCTTGTCGACTTCGCCAACACCACAATGTCATTGGCATATACGGGGGTGACACAGAAATGGTTGGTTTGTAAATCTCTCGAAAAATTCGTTGGTGCCACAGAACTTCTAGAGATTTCATTTTCTAATTAGAAAATCTAGTTGGAGCACCAGATGTTCCAATTGATGTTCCATCTACAAAAACAGGGCTGAATCTCTCGCCAAAAAATTTCCCTTATTTTAGATGTGGGTTAATTTAATTATTAACTGAAATTTTTTCAGTGTGTTATATGTGTTTTATGATGCATTTTTAAATTATAATTCAATTTTAAGTCGCATTCTCCACAAATATAATGCAAAATTTAAAAATTTATTGGCGCCAAACCTGGAAATTAGTTTCCATCCCTTAATCCGCTAGCTGCCATGTAGAGGGCGCCACTTCGAAAAAAGGCGCTAGTGAGAAAAGAGCTTTGCAAAATCTCCTAACAAAACATTAGAGGTTTGAAACCAACCAATAGAAATTTCTGTGGCACCTATGAATTGGAATTCGGTTGGAATTTGGTTGGAAGAGGTTTCTGTGGCACCCTCGATAATAAGGACTTTATCTCGTACCCATTTATGTGAATGCCTTCTGGTAGGTAGTCCAACACATCATTAAGGTAGATCCGACTCCGTGGGAAACCAGTTGGATAAAACTTCTCCATCCCAAACGGCTGCTTCATTTCTCTCATACATGCTTTCAAGAATGTTAAAAAAATTTGGTTGATATGTCAATATTGCTCAACTTATAAATTAGCGCCTTTCGGTCGATGGAGTCGAATGCTGCACTGAAGTCGACGAAAAAAGCATACAACTTACGTCCGCTATCAATATACTTTCTAGAGATACTGGTGACGCTGAATACATTGTCGATAGTGGAGTAGCCTTTTCACATTCAATGTTTTATCACATTATGTATATAGATATAGCTGCCGGAGACATAATTGATCGATAAACTAATCCTTCTGAGAAAAACTGTACTTTAAAAACTGAAAAATATTATGGTCGCTACCATTAAAGACTGTAATATTATACAGTTTTTAATTTACTTTGTCGAGTTTGTTGAGAGTGTCGGATGCATATTTCACAAAGCTGCCGTACAGCATCAATCATAGTTGATTAATTTCTCCACCTAGTCACAGACAACATAATTGTTTATTTGCGGTATACTAATCAAATACCGCGAATAGCTGCAAGCCCAAATTCCCCCACAGTTGAAAGGTGTTTAAAGTTTACTTTGCTTTAAATCACATTACTAATTCCAATCTGATATGTGTATAGAGATGTTGGCTTATGCCCGGAACCGAATTAAACCACAAAATGTCGGCCTGTCGTCTAACAATCAAATTAAATAATCATGCATTCGAATCAATGGTCCTCAGTGATTGCATAAACTAATTCGCACTGAATGGTGGGGCGCGGTAAATGCACATAAATTCATAATAATTGCAGGACCCGCAGAAACCACTTCGTTAAGAATTTTGCTACTCGTGTGACAACCCCAACGGGGGCAACAACACGAAAGCAAATGTTAAAGCCGCAAAATGCAATGAACATGCGTCCGGTCGAACTGCTAACCGCGACTCTGTTGATGAGGCTGGCAAGGGTGGTAGAGGAGTGAGGGTAACCCCATTTGAACTGTACTCAATTAAGGTCAGGCCAGTTCTGGTTAAACTTTCACTATAAATTATCCGCACGTCAAACTAAGTAAGCTGCAAGACCAGAACTGAAACGAAATACTTGTGCATTTGCGGTTGTCTGTTATTGTTGACAATTATATTGTCGTGTGATGGCACTTTCCCTTTCCACAATGCACCTTTATGGAGTGAGATTCAAACATAGGCCATAAATTTGTGAAATGACTTTAAATTAAAAATTAATCAGCACTTTTACCTCAAAAACTTTAATAACAGAAGGGTCAACACCTTTGGAAATGACAGGACACAGTTGCGCACCCCTTTTTGTGGCAGAAGCCATTCTGGCTTTCTTGAAATTTATGTACACCATAAAAAATTTTCAGACTCAGGTGGCACAATCTTTGCCAGCTGTCAGCGCCTTTCTTGATTATTTTAATTGGCCTTGGCTAAAAGCATTTGTAGCCTTTGTCAGGCGTTGAACTTAACAGCGGTCTATCGGGCGTATGAGTGATATTTCGTGTTGGCTCGTAAAGTCTTATCTTTTATGATTACCATAAACTATTTACACCAAACTTTAATAAGCTGCTGCGTGCAGGAGCGAAAGTGTTTGCAAGGAAGTAAAAGGATTTACTGCCGGACTTCAAAAAGTCTGAGAAGAGTGACAACTTTTAGTCGCACCAAGAACTAGCAAGCCAAACGGCCTGATGAGTCACAAATGAAATAATGAAGGGCCTGCAATGACATACCAGATGAGTTTATGTCCATCAGAGTGTCCAAATGCTCAACATAACTGTCTCTAATTGACAGAGTCTCAGATAACATACTCACCGAGAAGAAGGAGCTGCCGCTGGACACATATTTTGATTGACGCCAGGCTATGATTACCTTTACCTTTTTGCCCATTCAAAATCTCATCTCGGTGTCAACAAAAACTCTGACAACTGCAGTCGACAGCACTCGCTTGAGAAATGAAAGTAAATGACAAACAAAGAGTTGCAGACTCAACTCCAACTCGGTCTCATATTTCACATTCCGTTGAAGTGGCAAGTTGGCTCGAGCCCAGATAAAGCACATAATGAGCAAAAATGTTTAAAATCAACAACAACAGAACTTTTTGGAATACATAAACCAATGTGCCAAAGGGGGGAGGAATTGCCGAGCCGTTGACATGCTGACAGCACATTATTTACCACCAGCCAGAGCGGCAATTATGAAACCCGGCCATATTGCTGCGCAGTGAGCTAAACTCTGGCCAAGTGTATAAATTCTGTTCATATATCCGTTTTTAATAAATTAGTTTGCAATTTGCCACGCCTGACTGGGTCGACTTGGAACAAGAGCAGCCCACCCATTCGACTTCTGAGCTGCACGCAGACACACGTCTCGAGTGCCATAAAAACCATCTGTACACAAGACTGCAACGGCAAGTAGGTACATATGCAGTACATATACTGCGAGCACGAGTAGCTTGTATCATATAACTTCGATGCACTTCCGTTGCGCAACGCCCCCTGCAGTCGTTTAGGTGAAACAAATGTCTGCGTCTGCCGTGCACAGAAAACGAAGCAAGGGAAGTGAAGTACACGCAGGTACAAACTTTGTAGGTGGAACTATATTTAGTTACTATTAATAATATAAAAATGTTCAAGTCGATCAAAAAGAGTCATTGAGCAATGCGCCGGATTTCACTTACTTTTGGGATTTGAAATTTGCAATTTGAGACAATTTTAAAAAAATTAAATTTGAGGTGCTCTCAAATTCATTCCCAAGTAGAATACCGTCTGAAAGAAATTCGTTTTGGAAGAAGAAACTGACTGAAATGGAACTCTACGTCTTTTCCATACGAAGTTTTCCACTTTTTATAACCTTGGAGAGGGTATACTAAAATTGTCCGCATGTTTGTAACGCACAGAAGGAAACATTTCCGACCACAGAGAGTATATATATTCTTTATCAGCATGTCGAGCTGAGTTGATATAGCCATGTCCGTCAGTCCGTCCGTCTGTCCGTCCGTCCGTCTGTCCATCCGTCTGTTTCTATGCTATCTCCTCCGTCAGTTTTAAAGCTTTCTTAATCAAACTTTGCACAAAGTCTTTTGGTACAAATACGCTGCACATTTGTCGGAACCGGCCGGATCGGATGACTATAGCATATAACTGCCATTGCAATGATAGGTCGAAAAAGTAGTTTTAGTGAGAAAGCTTTTTTGTTTTCCACGCAAACGTCTCCAAACCTCGTATTTCTAAGTTTTCTATGATTTTAAATAATTTCGACAAGTTTTATAAAAATCGGACAACTTTATAGTATAGCTGCCATACAAAAGATAAGTCTGAAAAAAAGTCTTAGTATGAAAAACTTTTTTGTTTTTAATGCTATCGCTCCCAAACTCGTTACTAATCAATATTATATGCTAACACACAATTCTTGCAAGTTTGATCCAAGTCGGATGACTATAGCATATTGCTGCCATAGAAACGATCGGTTCAAAAAGTAGTTCTAGTGGGAAAAACTTTTTTGTTTTTAATGGTAGCTTTTCTTTAGGTTCTAGCTATGAATATTATTTTCATTTTTAATAAAATGTGAAAAAATCCAAGAACTCTAATAACGCTTAATTTTCTTAACTGCAGGTGTTCTTAGACTAAGTATTTGATGCGCAGAATTTTTGTACAAGTGTGAAAAGTAACGTTTTAAAAATAGTTCAGTGATAAGCTTAAGAGTATGTTGATCAGTTTAGTTAAAAATAAAAGTTAAAATTATGGAGTGTAGAAAAATTGTTGGACTCTGCGTAGATTGGCAGTTTGATTTACGTAAAAGAACAAACAATTTTATACAATTTTAAATTTAATTTATAATAAAAAAAATGTAGCAATCTTAGCGCCGCAGGCGAAAATTTGAAACATTTGAAACATTTGAATTGAACGTTTTTTTGTATCAAATTTTCACAATTTCTTACTAAAAATCCAAATTTAAATATATTTACAAAAATTGGGGTGCTATTTCATTTTTGAAGTTGGGGTATTATTTCATATAAAATAACACCCCAAATTTGGGGCCTTTTTCATTAATTTTTGGGGCCTTATTTCATTTCAGTGGGGCTTTATTTCATAATTTAAATTGGGGCCTTGGCCTCATATTATCGTTTGGGGACCTATTTCATTGGGGACTTATTGCCTGCAGCCTTAACAAAAACAATTTGGGGGGTTTAGTAGAACCGGAACCGGAATAGTATTCCTTGCTTTTAAGTCATCAATTTAGAACTATTGTTTTGAATTCTCTTTACCTTAAGTGACAAGTAAAATTGATATTTGCAATATTATTTCATTATCATTTATTATTTCAATTGACACACTATTAGGAGATATTACCTTTATCGATTTTTTATACTCTGTACCGAAGTATGGATGTAAACAGAGTCATTTCCGACTCTATAAATGTATATATATTATTGGTCCAGATGAACAAACTCTGAGAGATTAGGGGGTTGACATGATCTCACTGCCCCCGCAATTTGGAAAAATCATATCTTCCATGAGTTTTGTAGATAGCTGGGTTTGTTCCTTTAAAGATAGTTACGTCGATAGCTGTGTATCGATTTGCCCAAGAAATGATAAAGATCGGATGAGCGGTTCTTAAGTTATATCAAATAAGTGAATCAAGCGGGTACCGTCATTGGGAAAACCTTCCTCATAGCAGGGCTAGCGCCATAAATATCTACGCAGATGGCTCTAAGCTCGTCGGAAAGGGGGTGTTTTCTCCTCAAACCTATGTTCCGCCTTCCTGACCACTGCAGTGTGCCAGGCGGGAGCAACCAAGGAAGGGGACACCACCAAGTAACACATTAACACTGCTCGACAAAATGAGAGTCGATTTTCCCCAATGAACCAAACAACTTTTTCTAAAGTAAATGGACGACACGAAAATCACCATATAAAAAAATTCTATCGACGCGTTATTGAGATATTATCGATAAACGGTTTTTTCGATTTTTCCAAAAGTTGCCTCACTTAAACTCTCATAACTTTTTGGTTGTTCAATCGGTTTAAAAGCTCTAAACAAATCTAAAAAAACACTTGGCCGAACAGTTTGTTCTCGGAGGTAGGATCTGTTATGTTAGAGCTATGATCTCAAATAAAGAAAAAAATTATTTTATTTTGCTAAATTTCAAAATTTATCGAAATTAAAACGCTTCTAAATTCAGAATACAAAATTGTTATGTTTTTTTAATTTGGACAGTAAAAATGTTCAATTTACTTTAAAATAAGACCTCACATACAGAAATGACATAAGGTGGATTTTTATGAATTTTTGGTGAAATAGACAAAACTATAGTTTTCTTCAGATTCCTCTGGGGCTGTTTTTTCAGTGGCTGTGGGCTTTTTGGAGTGGTTTAAAGAGCTTAGGCGTAGAATTATTCCATAAAACATATTTATTGCAAAATCAATAAAATTTCATTTTAATCACTTTCCAAATAAAAGGCACCACTTTTTGCGGCAGTATGGGATTCTTTGAGACTCTCGGATGAGTCCATGACAATAATTATTAAAGCCCTGTTGCCTTGGTACCTGTGCTTAATTGACATCATTTCCTGGTGAATACCTCTATCGTTTCTCATCGCGTTCGACACTCAAATTTTCATAAAAGGCGTTAAGGCTCGAGTTCAGAAAGTGAAATTTCAGAGACATTCTGAAAACTGTTGATAATTATTTGAATTTGAAAATTTTATTGAAAATTTGAATTAATCTGTAGGAATGACAATTAAGGATCTTTGATTATTGCCAGAAATAAAACTAGCTTCAAAACTGAAGATTTTGTATCAATTTTCGTGCGAACTCTGGATCTCTTGTTGACCCTTTAAATCATTAGACTATCAAATACAACTTATTTCACCTCTTGTATTAATTACTATGGTTTTATAAATGCTGAAGTAATTTGAAAACTTGTCAGTCTGCCCTTTTTCACTAAAACTGGAATAAAAA
>JAEIFU010004277.1:0-17114 GCA_018904235.1 Lordiphosa stackelbergi | reverse complement strand
GTGTTTGGTGATCCACACTTTAAGACCTTTGACGGCAAGTTCTTTAGCTTCCAAGGTAGCTGCAAGTATCTGCTGGCGGCGGACTGTTATGCCCACAGTTTCTACATCCGCTTGACAAACGATGGACGTGGCTCCAGACGCTCCAGTTGGCCCAAAACGGTCACCCTGAAGCTACGCAATCTGCGCATTAATCTGGGTCAAAAGTTGAGAATCAAAGTGAATGGCTCGAGGGTGTTATTGCCCTACGAGGGTACGGCGGGTGGACAAAATGTGAGCATTGAAAGGTTAACAGAAGGTGGCGTTATGCTGAGATCAGAGCTGGGCTTGACCATTGAATGGGATGGCAACAACTTTCTGCAGGTCTCCGTGCCGGCTCATTTCAAGCATCAAAGACTGTGTGGTCTGTGTGGCAACTACAATGGCAGCTCCAGCGATGATCTCACCGGGCGGGACGGACGGCGACATGGCGATGATGAGGTCTGGCATTTCGCCAACTCCTGGAAGGTGGGCGGACCCAAGTCTTGCTCACGTCCACGTGAGAAAATAGCCGCCCAGCCCAGCTGCCACAAGCGCAAATCCGATTACTACTGCCACCCGCTGACCATTTCGAAATTATTCGGTGACTGTGATAAAAGACTTAATCCCATCAACTACATAGAAGCCTGTCGCCTGGATGTGTGCGAGTGTCCCATTGGCTATTGCCAATGCGATAGCTTTGCGGCCTATGCGCACGAGTGTCGACGTCTGGGGGTGGAGTTGCCCGATTGGCGAGCGGAGACCAATTGCACGGAAATGGGTTGGCGACGGAATGCAACCTTGAGCTTGGCGCATTTCAAAGGAAATAGAAACTACGGGAATCCGGATTTTTTCAAAGCACGACGCCGCCATCAACAGCAGAAGCAGCAGCAACAACTGCAACAGAACAATTTCATCAAGAAGCATGTGCCACACAGTCTGCTGCAGAGTCGCACGCCACCGCCGCTCCACTGAAGGGAAGAGAACTATGTTGTGCACTTAGTTGAATTCGCCGCTCCTTCCATGACAGCACCAGTATTAAGCTAAGCATTATTATAAACTATCTGGTGTTTGGGTGGGTGAATGGGTGAGTGAACCATGAAGCGGTAATCTAGTTTAGGTAATTTGTTCAGTTGTTCACTTTCTTATTGTCAATGGAACAACTGACTACAAAGTTACTCACTTGACTCAGTTCAAAGTGAACCGCGATAGAAAGTTACTCACTTTGCTCAGTTGCTTTTTTTTTGCTGAGTAAACAAAATGAGTAACTTTATATACCTTTAAGTGAATTACTCACTTTACTCAGTTACTCATATTTTAGTAAGTCAGCAGACTAAGTTACCTACTCGGCTTATGTATCAAACTTTCAGAAATGAGCAACTGAGCAAAGTTACTCACTGGGCTCACTGACTTAAAACTTGAACAACTGATTAAAGTTACTCAATTGGCTTTCTCACTAAAATACCAGCCCCTGAACCAAGTCACTCACTCTTGTCTCCCCCAACCACTGACCAATGAAAATGAGCAAAACAAAAAAAAAAAAAAACGTTTCCCAACACTAATTCTACTCCTGCACTGGTGCAGGTATTTGCCTTGCTCCCCATCTCATTATTCAGCATATATTTGTTGTCGCCATTCTTAAGTTTTAGGTCCTATTTATTTTAGCAATTAACTGATGGAATTTCGTCTTGGATAAGTGTGATTGTGTTTTTTGTATTTTGTATTTTTGTATGTGTGCGTATTAATTACTATTTGTAATCCAACACCTACTACTTACTACTTACTACTACTGCTATACCACTACAACTATATCTACTATGAATGCATGTACGTGTGTGTGTGTATGTACTTAGGAACTCGTCTTATAAGTTTAGTTAAATTTAATTTTAGTTTTTGCTTAAAATTTAAGCCCCATAAACTGCACACAGTATTTTGTTGCTTACTTAGGAAGGAAAACAAACTATCCACTCAATTCCACTAATCTCTAGCCCTAAAAAACACACTCAAAAAAATAGTGAATTATTCCCCCACTTTATAAGTACTATAAAACTGTGTTAATATTTTATAATGTTCCAACATTTTGCTCTTTAGACACAAAAAAAAAAAAATTATACTTAAAAATTAATTGCCATTCTAAAATAATCGAAATTAAACAAAACAAATTTGAATCTGTAAATGTAAACAAAAAACCAAACTTTAGAAAAGAAATACTACAAAAAAAAAACAATATAAAATAAAAACAATGCAAAAAAAAGCATGAAATAAAAAATTTATGAAAATTTTAAAATCTACCGTGTTCTAAATGGAAAGGGTATGGGACGTGGACTTGATCTAAGCCAGGGCCGAAGTCCTTCAGGTTTTTCACACAGACATGAGCCGAACTTATGAATGTGTGAAGCGGTGAGTATCCCATACCAACACAAGCAAATTTTTCTATCTTCTCGACATATCCAAACTAACGCCGCTCTGCAAGAGCGACGTCGATACACCAAAAATTGCAACAACACAAAATAATGAGCCTCATACTGTCGTCGTCTTTTGCAACCCTGATCTAAACATATCTAAAGAGCGCAAAGACAAACTATTTACGAGAAGTTACTTGAAAGATTGTGAAACCTTAAAAAGGGGCTTAGAAAGGAGGGTGAGGACAGAACCACAATTGGACCTCGCACCTGGCTGTCGTAGAAGTACGAAATATCATTTGTGAAATCTTTTATGATCTTTAAACGATTGTGTACCGAAAGCTAGTCAATAGAAGAGTCAAACTTGCGCCTCTAAAAGAGTGAGGAATAATTTTTTCCGATGGGTTATAATTTTTAAATGCACTTCGAAATGAAATCAGGTAACACACTCGGAGACCCTAAAGTAGTGCATGCAGTATGTAGGTCGAAAAGAGAGTTAGTTAAACTGAATAAAAAATTATTCAAATTTTGGAACAATCGAGAGCAGAGTAAATGTATTACGTCTAAATATGTTGACAATTCACTAAAATGACTATTTTTTTATTTTTTTACCTCTCTTCCCTTAAAATATTTTTAAAATTTTTTCTAAAAAAAAAAAAAATAATTAAAAATAAAATTTAAAAAAAAAAAAAAACCGAAACGAATAACGGTTTGGGTTACGGTTACTGTTTTGGACGTTCGTTTTTTTCCGGTTACGGTTATATTACGGTTGTGGAATATCGGTTATGGTACTGGTTACGGTTATTAACTTCATTCTGTTTCGGGTTTCGGTTACGGTTACGGTTATTAGTATAAAATATAAACTTTACAATCATGCAGACAAAAGCGGGGATTCATTATAAATTCTACTCCTGAAAACAAACGCTCAACACCTATTTGTGTGGGTGGTTCTGCTAGCACAACTTTTGATAATTTAAAAAGATCTGGAAATATTGTTTCATTTTTTCCGACCGTTCCAATATGTGTCCTCTGTCAAGCCATATTTTTAATGAAGATGTCAGATTGTTTTTAATTGGAACTGCTAAAAATTTCCGACCAACTTGGATGTGGACTGTTTTCGCCTGATAAATCAATCAAATTATGGTTGTCCAACAATTTAATACAGTTAATTTTCTTCTCGGCAGATAATGATCTCGGATCAAGAAATATTGCACATAGGTTAGCTTTATTCTCGAACGGACTTGGTTCTCTAAACTCTAACTCGTGAGACAATAGTTTGTTCAATTCTGAGTTGTTTTTGATTTTAAATCAACATTGAATCCAGATAGAACCTAAGGTTAATCAGAATTAGCTGATGGCAAATTCGTGCCGAAGTCGTACATTTATGGATCGGCTAAACTAGCCAGCATCCAGTGTTATATCACAAACATATGTATATGGAAAGATGAGGAGGGTAAAGATTTTGGTTAGCTGCACTCAGTCTTTCTAGTTCGCTCTGTTTTTTTTTTGTGGGCGTCAGCAATAGTGTGGCGCAATGTATGAATGTAAAATGTTCATTGTGCGTACATAAAATTTACTTCAGAGCCGGCCATGCATAGCTCAGTGTCAGAGAGAGAAGGGCATATTTTGTTGTCCTCTCCATTTGGCTTGCACAGGTCTAGCCCAGAGCCAGCCAGCCATAGCTACCAAGGGCCGAAGTCACTCATGTTTTAATGTAAACGCGAGCCTAACTTATCGTTGTGTGAATCGGTGAACACTGAATTGCATGAAAGTTGTAGGCTGTAGTCTGGAGAGAGCTCTCTTGCTCACTAACACAAGCACACTTCTCTGTCCTCTACATTATCCCGGCACTGATTTACGTTTATCAAAATTTTTACTAGTAGAGGAAAACCGAAATTAACCCGTATATTTGTTTCTGTTTCGGTTCTGATAACTGGTTATGGTAATAAAAGTTATAGGGTTACGGTTATAAGAAAAAAATTTTTTCGGTTACGGTTACGGTTTCGGTTACAAATTTTAAAGGGTTTTTAGCGGTTAAGGGTTACGGTTTCGGTTACGGTTTTAATCTCTGCATCAAGAAAATTCGATGAAACATAGTCTCGGGTGCCTAGAACTTTTAAGTCTTCGGTCCGCGTTGACCGTTGGTGGAAATGCCCAAAAATATTTCCTTCTTCGAGGCAAGACCACGTCTAAAGAATTAAGGGAAGAGAACCAGCAAGTACGCTGTGAATAGAGAAAACTTATGCAAAAATAAAATTTTCTCAATTTGCCCATTTTCTAGCCTAGTCATGAAAACATTAATTAGACCATAATATGTCTTTACGGTGAAGTGTAAACAGCATAATATTCGATGGTCACGCGATTTTTTGGCAACAAAGCACAATAAAGTTTAATTTGGCGTTTTACTTAATGCGGATAAAACGAGCGTTTCAAAAAAAAAAATAAATTTTTGCATATTAAAAATTTTAAAAAAAAAAAAATAAAATTCAAGAAATTTAATCATTTAATTTTTAATAATTACTTACACATTTTTGAATTGATACCCTCAAATGCCACTCTCATTGATGGCGGGCGTTATGTATTGTGCCTTTTTGTTGCAGCATTTTCCATCGATTTCGCCAACATTTCGGCCGGAATAGCGGGCTATTTCTTCACGAATGTTTGTCCTTGAGCTCTTCTACGGTCCTTGGCTTGTTAACGTAAACCTTTGACTTCAAATATCCCCACAAGAAGAAGTCAGGCGGCGTCAAAATCGGGCGAACGCGGTGGCCAGTCCAAATCACCACTTTTCGACATCAAACGGCCCGGAAACAATTTCTTCAGAAAATCGATTGTTATGCGACTTGCGTGCGGTGGAGCGCCGTTTTGAAACCAGAACTGCCTTCATACGCTTTCGACGAATAATACACAAAAATTGGTCATCATGTCGCGATAACGCTCCTGGTTGATGGTAACAGCATGGCCATTTTCATTTTGGAAGAAAAACGGCCCAATGACCGTTTTCGCACTAACGCCGCACCAAACTGTGACTTTTTCGTCATGAAGAGGCACTTCTTGGATCTCCTGAGGATTTTCAGTGGCGTAAATACGGCAATTTTTGCTATTTACGGTCCCATTCACTGAAATGGGCTTAATTTTAATTTTTAAAAGCACGTTGAGTTTTCTATTATTTGTTATTTTCGTCGCCTTGAGAATCCAACCAAAACTCTTTAATAGAACCGAGAGATTCTGAAAACAGCTGTATAATCAGTAGTCTTTTTGGTATAGAGCAGAGTTCCTTAGCCATAGCCCCTGGGTCACGAACATACTCGGCAACTCACACCCAATGCTTGCCGAAGTCATGCTTCAATGTGTGTTAGAGAGAGAGACACAGTCACATTGTCGCGCTCTCTGCTTGGGGAACCCTGGTATAGAGCGTGCCTTGATTTAATCGTATCGTGGAAATCGTAAATAATTTTCGATTCTAATTTAAGAATCCCCAGTTTCAGTCTCAGCTAATTTATGTTAAGGATAACAACAAACGTTGACAGCACAACACCACAAACCAAGCAGCCAGAGTGGCTATTAATTGGCACAGAGTCCATGTCAGAGTCGCAACTGCAATTCAACACTCACCCTACACTCCTTCTCCGTCTCCGTCTCCTTCTCCTGCACTTGGTTCGGTGGGATGTTTATTATTATGTTCCAGAGTGGCTTTAGTTTCGCGGCGACGACATAGCGTCTAGGGTGGCACAGCCAAAGTCACGGAAGGAAGTTCAAGTTGCTAGGGGCTTCCAAACTTCAGTCTGGGTGGCGTCGTATGGCGGGCAAATGCCAATTTATGCTTGTTTGCTTAGCAATAATTGTCAAAGTCAAAGTTGTCTAGGGTTCGGGTTCGGGTTCGGGTAGCCCACTTCAGCAAATGGACAACTTTGTGTGTAATTTGAGGCATGCACAGTTCTTGGAACGCACACACACACACACACACAAAAGCTCGTAAATTCAACGGACGTCGATCGGGCAGCGATTTATGTACCATTGAGAAAAGCCACCACAGAGACGACACGTGCATGGAATAAGCAACAATTCCCTCTCTGATTGACGTTCACCAGAAACGATCTAATGGCTGACATCTGCGTCTACGTCTGGTTCTTCCGCGTGTGGCTCGCCTGGAGACGCCAGCCGACGCGTGCTCTCGCCTTATCAGGCGCTAACCTGTCCATATTGGAGCGCTTGGGGGAATCTCGCTCGCTCTCTCTGTGGTTGGTGTGGCGCCATGGCGTGCACCAAATTTGGCATTTGGTGAAATGTTTGCTGTGGCCGACGACAAGTGGCGGCATTTTGCTGCACTTAAAATCAGCGATTTATCAATTCCACATTCCATATTTGCCCTTTGGCAAGTGGCCCTTCGATTGGCGGACAGATAAGCTTCAAGCAAGGACACAGCCACGTTCACAGCCAGGCCATGCATCATCTTCCAAACCACTCGAGGCTTAAGTGTGCATAAGCGAGTGGAAACGCATGAATCACTGGAGCAGCCAGTGCGTGGGAGTAGCATGTCGTCGCTGCCATTAGCACATATGCTTGTCCCACCACCCACGTAAGCCTTGAAGTCCACTGTGACTGTGGGGAGGCTGCTGCAGTGGGACTGCGGTTCCCAGAGGGTGGGTTTTCTTTTTGGCTAAGCTAAAGAAATGAAGCTTTATTTATGGTTGGTTGGGGAGGGAAAGAGATGGAGACTATTTCTAACCATCAATTGTGGACATAAATTAAAGCATACTCTTAGGCGCTGACCTAAATGTCCAAACTACGGGCTGGCAGCAATTTCAATCGACTGACGAATGACTTTTGTTTCCAGTTGGATCAGGTTTTGAAAGGGCTTTAGGCTTAGTTGTACGCACTTGACCATTGATGTTATTGATGAAGGAGAAGTGGTGTCTGTCTTTGGCAGGGAGGTTCTACAGTTCACCCTTTATTTGTCCACCAATTGGCGTCGAACAAAGCTTTCTTGTTTTTTGTGGACGACATCACTACTGTTCTACCAGGAGGCGTGACTATAGGAACAGAAGTTGTAAAAGTCCTCATGTATGCAGATGACATGGGGCTGCTTGCCCAAAAAAAAATTGCAAAACGATAGACCTCGTATAAGACCACTGCAATTTATGGAATCTTCGGATCAACACCGAGAAACTGAAAGTTAGGAAATAAGAGACCTGGGAGTACTGCTAACCGCCGAATAAGGTGACTTTTCGGAAAAGCACGTATTACAACGACTCCACGACCCCAAGGTAAGGGATAAATACCACATGAATGAATTTTGGCAAAGAAGGATGTAAAGTGCAGTACAAAATATAAGCTTTTGAGGCCACAGCGAGATCAGTAATGTGCTATGCAGACCCGGTTTGGGGACACTTGCAGCTAGACGACGTGGAAAGACTTGTACCCACTTTCCTGAAAAGGATTTTCAAATGGCCAAGGAACACGCCACACTACTCCATTTACCTTGAAACCGGCCTAGCTCCGCTTTATATAAAGTCGTTGGAATGCATTTTCTCTTATATCAGAAAAAGTCATGAACCTCAGCCCCTACATACACTCCCAAAAATTATAGCAATGCTTCTCTAATGGTAGATCGCAATTCTTTGATAAGATAAGCGCATCAAGTCGGCGTACAATTATCTTTTGGAAGACCTGAATTCTTGGAATGATAAGCACAAACAGATACTGGAAGGCCTGGCAGTAGCAGTAGGAACGCGATCCATAGATCAGGCGAGAAGCAGTGAAACCCGAGCTTACTCCACGACTTAAAATATTACATGGGAGTTCAAAACATTTCTCTGACACTCGCGCTCACAGGCAATATCCGTGATATTCAAAGCGAAACAGAGATGTTGCATATCAACTATAGGCCATACAGTACGGCGGTTAACACAGAGTGAGCATGTGCAACCTACATGAAAGGGAAGACACTTTCCATTTTATAGCAGTATGCCCGGTGCTTAAAGAAATCAGGCAAGCACACTGGGGGAAGCCAATTAATAGGCATTGAAAAATTCGAGAAAATACAGAACGGAGAAAATTGGGAGTGTGTTAGCAAACTACCTCAAGGAAGCACTTCAATATAGGCTTCAAATCATTATTGAAGATTTAAAAGAAAATAATCCTTATGTTATAGTATTACATTACATTAGATTTAGTCAATTGATTTGTAACTGGCTGACGGCATCTAATATTGTCAATCGCTAAATATGGCACAAAAAAAAAAACCTACTACTACAACTACTATTCTTGATAAGCATCAACAACCGAATCGATTTAGCCATGAAGTGTGTGAAAACTACAAAGAAAACCAAGAAGAAGAACGCGAGAGAGAGAGTGAGAGAGGGAACGACTCACACTCACAGCAATTAGGTATGTGTTGCAGTAGCGTACGCAGGATTTTTCAGGGGGGTTATTTTCAGAACAAAATTTTAGTACAGTAGAATTTCGCATATAAAAATTTCTTCAAGGGGGGGTTTTTAACTCTCTTAGGTACCACAGAAAGTTCATTTGGTTGGTTTCAAAACCTCTAATGTTTTGTTAGAGATTTTGCAAAGCTCTTTCCTCACTAGCGCCTTTTTGCGAAGTGGCGCCTTACATGATAGCTAGCGGATTAAGGGATGGAAACTATCAACGCATGTTTGGCGCCAACAAATTTATAAATTTTTTATTATATTGGTGGAGAATGTGACTTATTATTTAAATGCATCATAAAACATATAACACAATAAAAATTTCAGTTAATCATTAAATTAACCCACATCTAAAATAAGGGAAATTTTTTTATGAAAGATTCAGCACTGTTAAAATAAATCAAAAATTATTTTGTAGTGCCAATGATATTAATACCTTTACTTTGTTTGATAATTAAAAAAATCCGTACAGTAATGTCGAATGGTTTTCTCTGCAGCATCATTGATCTTCTCTTTTAACATTGTCACGTTAGATTCGAATTATTTTTTCGATTTGAGCCAGTTAATGCTCAGAAACAAATCACTCAGTAATTTGGTTAGGTCGGCGTCCTTGTGAAATGTCGCAAGAATCGGTTTAAAAACAGCAAATATAAATTATCGATGTCATTTTATAAGCCGCTTTATATATTTTGCTTTGTGACATTTTCCGTCAACGCTGCAGATTGAAAATGCAATTTTCATCTGGTTTAGAACTAATTTTATTTTGATGAAAACATGATGTGTTGCGCACGTATTTGTCGAGTTTATACTGCGATAAGCCTTATTGCTGTTTGGACTAATTGCGACACATCCAGTTTTTAAGATCTGGGCTGCTGTAGCCGGTCCAGTTTGTAAATGTCTTTAGGCATTTTCAATCACCGAGTGACTTCGCAAATTATGCTTTGATATGGTTACTATTGCACACGCTATCGATTAAAGCTTGCATATATAAAAGATGCCATATAAAAAAGCACAGAATCTTATGTTATAATTGCTGAATCAGTTTAAATAGATAGATCCAGTGTTTGATTTGCTTCTTATATAGCAGCAATAGCAACCAAAAATATGCTCCGCTCTTGCTCCCTGCCAAAGAAAATCTAACATAGACGCGCACTGTGAAACGCCTCTATTTTTGAGTGATGTTTACTCCATCCTGACAAGCAATTCGTAGTCACAAAATTACTCAAATATTCAAAAAATGACTCAGAGAGCCAAAATGACAGCAATCAGCTGACTAATATCTGAGTGAATTGTTGACGACGCAGCAAAGTGCGCTTCGTGTTAGATTTTCTTGTTCGTGCTGTCAAATTTGTCAATAGCATCCAAATACTCCTTTTATTTTATATTTTTTTTTTTTTTTTAATTTTTTTATTTTAAAAATTTTCTTTAATTTTTCAACTCTTTTAATTTCTTTCTTCTTCAGGAAAAAAATTTTTAATATTTTTTTTTCTTTTGTTTTTTTTTTATTATTTTTGCAAATATTTCCAGTTCCAATTTTTTTATTTTAATTTTTTATCCGGAAAATGGCCAAATTGGCAACAAAGGCTATGAGAGACATGTGTTAGAAAGAAATAGCAATTAACAAGAGGAGGAGTAAAGGGAGTACACACAGAACGAAATATAGGGGCGGGGGTGGGTGAGGAATTTGGGAAGAGGGGGACGGGAAAGAGGAGAGGAGTGTGGAAGAGGGAGAGGTCAGAGGGAGAGGGGGGAGCGTTGAAGAAGGGAGGGAGGAGAGAAAAATAAGAGAGGGTAGGGGGGGGGGGAGAGGGGGAAAAAGAAGATAAGATATTAATATTGATACAGGGCAGCAAGAAATTAATTTTTTTTTAATATTTAGTCCGTAATTATTGGTATATCGAAACGGAATTTATAGTGTCCGTTAATTTTTGGGAAAGACTTAGGGATCCATACGCTCCCAATTATGGGCAAACAGTGCTAATGCTGCTGTGAAATCCACAACCTTGATATATTTACTGAGAAAAGTATCGCTTGGACCCGAAATTCACTATGTAAAAAAAGGTCAGCAAGAGTAGAAAAAAAAACAAAAATCCAAACACACTAACAAAAGTCGCGTGGTAGCTAGGTGAAAGGCCATTTTAATGAAGGCTACATTGATGGATTATCCGTCAATTCTAATAGTTAATATTATAATAAAATCGAAATTTGCATAAAAGCCGAATATTAATTGCTTGTTATTCTAATTTAAATGTTGGTCTTAGGGATTCACCATCAATTAGTGTTAAATAATTCCTTTTCTATACTTTAAGAAAGCCTCAAATCAATTGACAACCTAAAGAGCTGCTTAGCTGCCATAATTGTTGTGCAAAATTTGCATAAGCCAGCAACCGAATTTAAGAGCCATAAGTTTGTTTAACGCTCACAAATTAGTTAGATTCCCATACGAGGAGTATGTAGTTTGTTTATATAGATCTTTTAACGAGCCCATTAACTTCAAACGCGCACGTTTTATGGTCTGTCATTTCTTTTGTGTCTATTTAACAATGTACTACAAAATTCGGTTCGGGAATAATCGGGACGACTCACACTCTTTCAGCGATTAGCTGCCATTTGCCCTCAAATTAATATTAATATTTATTGTCATTATTTTGTATAAACTTGTTCTTGGCTGTTTTGTTCTAAACGTGTTAGAAAGGCTTGGCCCGAGAGAAATATATAAAAAAAAAGTTGGCAAGCGCGCACACTCTACGGGCTGGGAGTCTGTCTGTCTGGTCAAAAGCTGATCATTCGGACAGAAACGTTCAATAAAGACGGCCACGCGCATTGGTCAGGTTCTCATTCAAAAGTACGGATCGTAACGAAATGTCAAGTTTGGTGTCATTGATAGCCAGCGTGGCCATATGCCAATTAATGGTACAATTGGTTGTGGGTAAAGAGTACAGTTGGTGCGATCCTGATCTCTGCGGGGAGGGTGTTAAGCATGTGGCCTGTCGGAATACGGGGGTGAGTGAGAGAATGTACAGAGCTTGAGCTTGGTATTTATTTTATAATTAACATTCTTTTTAGCATTTTGCCAGACGTTGTAAACCAGATGCCTTCCAGGTGGATATTAGTCGTCATAAAGCGAATATGCTGCATGCCCATAATAAGAGGCGTAATTTTTTGGCACTGGGCAAAGTACCGGGTTATTATCCTGCCTCTCGTATGGCCACTATGGTAAGTATAAAGACAGATTTAGATAGAAAAGAAGTAAAAACTTTTGGAATTGGTTTGTAAGCTTAGTTAAAGAAATATTTAGACAAGCTGGGAGAAGTTTGTTAGGATGTACAATTTGTCTTTCCAATTGACTTTATGAGCGCGCGGTTTGTAAGCTAAGTATACGATATAGTTCAAGATGGTACAAGTTATTTCATCCGATTGATTTGAAATCCGGTTTGTAAGCTAAGTATGCGAAATAATTAGACATGGGTTTTTGTGATTTTTGAAAATCCTTTCCAAACAAGGAAAAAGTGCATTTGCCAAGCGATTATGGTAGTCTATGGTGGTCTGTTAGTGAATCAGGCAAAGATCGCTGATGATTTGGCAGAGATGCCAACGAAAAAGCTGTACAATCAACTAGTCTTCTTTATGGTATGTTGTGTTCCTGTTTTTAAAGTTATGTACAAACATAACGACATCTCGAGCCCGCAAAATCTTGAAGGTTTAAAAAGATTTTTCTCCATTTTAGAAAATACATCCCAAAGACGGGACAAGTTTGTTTGACCAATTTACTGGAATTTGAATGTTTGCTAATGTGGGTTGTGTTGGCCGTCATTCCTCATCCAAAATAAAACTTCATTTTATTTTAAATTATCCTCCTACGCGTTTCGGTAGCATTTTGTGCTTCATCAGGAAGCCTGCATTTGCCAAATGTTTGATGCGAAGTACTTAGATATGGAACAGGTTTATCATTTTAATCAAAGTTTTCTCTATTGTTAATCGTTTCCAAAACAAAAGGTTCCGAACCCTTAAGAACCGGAACCGGAACCTATTTTGATATCCATTCGCTGCTAGTCTTTTATTTATGCCCAACCTTTTTCTTTTCTCAGGTCTGGGACGACGAACTGGAGTATCTATCTTCGCTGAACACGCGCACTTGTATTCTGGATCATGATGATTGCCATAATACCTATCGTTATGCCAATTCGGGACAAAATTTGGCTGCCGTTTGGCGTGATCGTAATCCTCATGTGAATGTTAGCAGTTTGGTTGATGAGGTACTGGGTCTATGGTTTAATGAGTATCCCCTGATTGATAGCACTTTCATAGACAGCTTTCGAGTGACGCCCATTTTGTAAGTATACATTTTTCTGTTTTCTCACATGGATTTATTTTTATTTGATCAACTCTTTTTAGTGAGGACTACGGCCACTTTGCCGAAATGACGGTGGATAAGAATTTCGCCGTGGGTTGTTCTATTATCAGATTCACCCGTCCCGACTATCCCTCCGTGTATATATATAATTTCGTGTGCAATTATGCCTCGATTTATGCCTTGGATGCACCCGTCTATGCCAAAGGATACCCCGCCTCGCGCTGCTTAACCGGCAAGAATCCATTCTATCCGGGTCTTTGCTCTACGAGAGAAGAATACGATCCGAACTGGTGATCATATAATTCTGCCACTTTGCCCAGTATTCACACAAAAGCTGTTTTGTTCTAAGTTTAGTTTTCTTTAGTTTATTAATCATAAATAAATGTTTATTCAAATTGTTTGCATAATTTATTTACATATTCCGAGTTATCTAACTGGTAGGAGCAGTCGCAGTTGACTTTTGCCCCCCTGCAAAGAAAGCTGCTAAGTGTCACGGACTGGTTTGCGGCTTAGGCACTTTCATTTGTTGTTCCTTAACTAACAATGTGCCGAAATAACATCATAAACACACATCTTGTTCAAAACATATGCAAATTGTTAACAAATTTTAGTTGATTTATGTGCGAGAACCAGTCTGGCCGCGGGGGGGGGGGAAGAGGTAAGGCAGGCTAAATGTTAGACGCGTGTGTCGGAGAAAGAGAGCACTCAATTGGGTCAATGTCAATGCCTTGACTAGACTAGAGCAGTGACCATCTTACGCTGAAAGCCGAGTCACTGAACTGTTCCCACACCCACATCTTGGCTTGAAAGTCTTGAACTTGACTTTGGCTTATATGCCGGCTATAAGCCAGTTTAATGAATAAGTTTTACTTAGAAGCTGTATTTCTTGACTTGAGATTTGAAGTTTACGACAACAAAGAAGAAACAGCGATGCTTTAATTGGCAAATGTTTAGTTTAGTGAGGAAAGTAACATTAACATTCGAATTATTAAGCTATGGGCATGGAATTTATGTAGACAAAGCAGGATCTGTAAGGGAAGCATTATGTCGATTAACTTATATTGGCTTTTAATAAAGAACTCACTTTAGGGGCGGTCGAATTGTATGGGTAGAAAGAAACGGACAAAGCTTATGGCACAAACGAAATCTACGGTCAATTCTAAGAAAATTTCACCAAGAAACCGTGGGTCTACAATGAGACGCCCAACAATATAACTTTACCTTGCATTTACTAGACCTTATAAACAATATGATAGCAGAAAGAAAATTTAGAGTTAACATCAATAACTCTACGAGCACAAGGGACTTTAATGTCACTAATGGCCTCCAACAAGGCACGGTAAATGCCCCAATCCTTTCAGCTTAGTTTTAAATGACCTCCTACATAAAATCGATAATATATTAGACTTTGCGGACGATACTGTGATATATCATTCTGACGACACAGTGTCTAAAATAAACAACCACCTTCAGCAGAACTTTAATTTGATTGAAAACTATGCCCTTTAATTGGCATTTAAAAATAAACTGCAACAATTGCGAAAGTATCCTTGTACCAGTGCACACAATGTTCAAAAAAAAATTTGGCAGAAATTAGAAAAAATGTGAAGTTACAGACCTGAAACTTGCATGGTCACAGCATACGAAGCTCTGGAGAAAATTCTAGACCGATCGGACCACGCCCTCTGTGCCCCCCTACATGCCAATGTCTTTGGATAAAATAAATTTACAATAATTTCCCCATAAATAAACAATCAATGGTGAATCACCCCAACCCCCTCAGGCCCTCCGCACCTGCCCGAACCGGCTAAACACATTTACTTTTTTATAATGCGCCATTTTTTTGTAGCCACTGCAGCTACAGGGATAAGTTAATTTTAATTCTCACCATGATCTGCTGAAACCGCTTTAAGCGAGAGCTCCCTTCATTGCATAATCGTGGGCGTCCGACACTTTTGCAAAGAATTTTAACCCATTGAGCGAAGACCATTTAAAACCAAATTTTTTTATTCCATCGTATTATTTCTAACGTAAATAGTATAAGCGTAAATAAAAAACTTCGCGAAAATACAAACAAACAAAAATTGAATTTGATTTTTGGAGCTGTACTTAAGCGGGTACAATGTCACAATGTATAAGTTTATTTGTACTAATTTTTTGATGTATGAAAAAAGTTTTAAGCACTTCTATTTCTTTGATGCGACTGAATGGCGCACAACCTCCAAAATTTTGTAACTCTGACGAAGACAGCCACAAAAAGCAAAAAGTACCAAAAACGGATTCCGCTGTTCTGTCAACGTTTGTTTGTTGAGCAAAGTGTATACCAAAATGGCGCAAAGAACTTTTTTTGGAAATCCTTACAGCGCAACGGACGTTTGAAAACGCTTAATTTTACCTGATTGGCTATTAATAAGTCAAGCAAAGTCACCTTGTTGAAATTGTGTTTGCAATCAAGATGCACAAATGCTGCATTTTAAATCTTGAGACCATCCGATAGCATTTGCTTTAATAAACATTAACATAGTCAAACAAATTGTTGTTTTCTTTTTATCAACTGTTTTTGTGCAATTCCTGATACTTCTGGGCGTAATAAAACAGTTAAGGTTTCAGTTTGGCGACTATTTGCAAGCCAAAACTTAAGCATTTCTGACTCGACTCAAATAAATGTACTAACTGAACAAAGTCGATTTTTGCAAAAGGCAAAAAGGGGCAAAAAGATTAATATCCTCGTATTATGTATATTGAAGAATAATATAGCGTTTAAAAAAAAGTTCCAATAATCCACGACAATCCAACATACTTTTATTCCACGGAACACAAATAAGTTTAAGGTTAGAATTGGCAAAAAAAAACTAAATCACTTACAAAAACACATATAACAAAAGCAAAGAATTGGAAAAATTACCAAATTTCTAACTTGTACGAACTCTCTCATCCCACTTTCCGGAAAAGTCAAATATTTAGGAATCTATCTGGATAAATTCCTGTATTATGACGAACATGTAAACCTTCAAATAAAGAAGACGACTAACGCTTACTATGCATACAAAAAAATGTTCGGAAGTAAACTTATAGATAGCAGAACCAAGACAATAATGTACCAATCTCTTTTAAGACCTATTCTAACGTACGGATGTTCGATATGGTATAATATTTCTCCATCCTACATGGAAAGGCTGAGGAAATTCGAAAGAAAAATTTTAAGAGCGTGTACGTCAATGTACAGAGACCCCAGATCCGATTTTCAAAAATATATTTCGAACAAAAAGCTATATAATGCCACAGAAATTGTCAGAATTGACAACCACATCATTAATTTAACCAGAAGTCACATAATGAGATGTATGGACGATGAAGAAAATATTTTAATAAGAGCGCATTACTATGAGAGCGATGCTTATTTCGTACGATGCCTCAAAAATGGCTTCACCCCACCCGAAATATTCGTATACTTGGACAAAAACAAACTCACCCAAAATGCAGACGGCATACCTATAATGTATCACATTTATAGAAGAGCCAATAAAAAGTCAATAACAGAGCATAAACTATCAGAAACAAACAAAAGATTTGACATTTCAATTTCAGATAGGGACAAAAGAATTAGCAACCTGATTAGGAACAAGTGCTGGTGGACTTCTAACTAGGGCCAATAGTTCTTTTATTCCTTTCCCCTTTTATCTTAACTCTAGAAAACCTTCAGGCAATGTTTTTCAGAACCTTTCATTGCAACCCCACTACAAAATAGAATAAATATTTATTAATAAGTAGATTTATCTTAAAAAAAGAAAACAAAATAACACAACTTGAAATGAGAGCTCGATTGGATACTAGATTTAAGAATAAAATTTATGTTACTTAATTTAGTTAGTATATATATAGTATAAAACTTGAATAAACTAAATAAATGAA
>JAEIFU010004276.1:0-17134 GCA_018904235.1 Lordiphosa stackelbergi | reverse complement strand
TTTGATAAAACCAAATTGAGAAATAAACTCGAATTTGATTCAGTATCAAATATATTGCTAGGCAAGGAACTCTGTACGAATACAGAGCCAAATTATGTGTGGTCTGTCAAATTCATGTAAATATAGGAAAGTAACTGATCTCAGAGTGTGATTTATATATAATATCAGTATATTGATATTGACTGTTTTGTTTTCATAATGTTAAGAAGTAAATAAATACATGAAAAAATTTTAATTTTTTTTTAAGTTTAAGAACACTTAAGAAATGAGTAGATTGTGCGTCATTGTCAAAGAGATATTTTGAAAATATAACATGGAAAAGTAAGAAAAAAATTTTGGCTCTTTTTTATAAAAATGGTGTTTTATACCCTGCAAAGGGTATTATAATTTTGCCCAGAAGTTTGCAACGCATAGAAATATTCATTTCCGACCCTATAAACTATATATATTCTTGATCAGGGTGACGAGCTGAGTCGATTGAGCTTTGTCCGTCCGTCTGTCCGTCTGTCCCGTCTGTCTGTCTGTTTCTACGCAAACTAGTCTCTCAGTTTTAAAGCTATCGAGCTGAAACTTTGCACAGAGTCTTCTTTACTGCACACTGCTAATATGTCGGAACCGACCGGATCGGATGACTATATCTTATAGCTGCCATAGGAACTATCGGTTGAAAAGTGGGTCTTTGTGAGAAAAACTTTTTTGTTTTTAATGTTAACGTCTCCCACTTCAGCGATTATTAATACTATACGCTTTTACATAGATTTGGAAGTTTTTGTCAAAATCGGATGACTATATCTTATAGCTGCCATGGGAACTATCAGTCGAAAAATGGGTTTTAATGAGAAAATTTTTTTGTTTTTAATGTTAACGTGTCTCACTTCAGCGATTATTAATATTATACGCTTCTATACAGATTTGGAAGTATTGGTCAAAAAATGGGGGACACCGCCGTCTCTCCTTCTGCCCGTCTGTGTGAACGCGTCGATCTCAGAGACTGTAACAGATAGAGCCACAATTTTTGGCATGTATGTAGGTGTATACTGTACATCGAGTTGGTTTCAGATTTGGAAAATTCCACCTCCTTCATCTTTTAACAGCGAAAACTGTCTTTCTCTTGATAAACACGTGGATCTCACTGACTATTAGGCCCCTCGCACACAGAACGCGGAGCTGAGCAGAGTTAGCGGAGCTTACGAATTATACATACAAAATGGTCCGCTCAGCTAAGCTGTTGGTGCGCGGTCCCTGGCTATGTTTTTTATTTTCAAAATCTGATATGCTACTTTCCGCTCCGCTGTTCTGTGCGGTGGGCCCAAGAGGTGGAGCCACCCACAAATTTTTGTATGTATGTAGATGTATACTGTACCCAGATCAAGTTTGCTCCAGATTTGGCAAATTCCTCCTCCTCCTTCTTCTAACCGCGAAAACTGTCAGAGCTACAATTTTTAAGCTTGAACCTAGTGACTTAATATATATTCAGTAAAATAGCTATCTATTCTGTATACCACTATAAGATCAGAGCAAAAACACCGAAGATATGCAAGTGCGCCTCCCCATTTATTCAAATAAATTTTAAAATAAAAGGAGTTTAAAGCTATAGGAACCACATTACTTGGAACAGGGTATTTTGCTGACCGCAACACTCTTACTTGTTTTGTTATATTTTTTAAATGCTAAAACTAGATGGATTTGGCTACTTTTTAGCATACTAGTTCTAGGGACGATACATAATTTGAATAAAATAACAAAATTTTTACATAAATAGAAAGCCTTTTTTAAAATAAAAGTGGAAAATGTGAATTATTATTTTTCTGTGTCAAAACACTTTCTGGACATACTGTATGTCGTTACCCCCGAATTCATTACTCTCTCGCTCTCTTTGACACAAATATAGGAAGTGGTGAGAGAGCGAGTGCGGCTAACTGGGATTTGGTGATGTTGGGCTTTCTTAGTATGGTGTGTAATGGGGAGTGGGTGTGATAAGGTGATGTTTTTGGCAAGAAAGTTCCTTCTGTTTGTTATGTGTGTGATGTTGGATTCGGCTGGTGTTGTCCTATATGCTCCTAGAGATAGTCGGTTTCGATATTGGTATGGCTTTTGGGATAGAGATGCAGTTAAACTTTGCAAATCCGACACAGTTTAGAATGTCCAGGGTGTTGTAAAGTGATGGGATTATGTCTTTGATATCGGACATATACACTGCAAATATAAATAAATAATATAATAAAGTTTTGGTTTTTTTTTACGAATTTTTGTACGTCGTTAAAGTTATTGAAGTAAATTTGAGAGTATTAATCAAAATCCCGTTGCATTTTACAATCTCATCTCAGAATATTGTGCACAGTGGGTTGGTTAATTTTTTGTCATTTTGTTTTGTACGTTTGGCCAATTTGTGCAGTGAAAGTGAAACGCATCACAAACGAAAAGACACAGAGTGTTGGTTAGTTGTCGGGGAGGAGAGTGAGGGAGGGAGGGAGGGGAGTTAGCGAACACAGTTCAAGTCAAAGCGTGGGTAGAACCTGCAAGTTGCAAGTTGGCTGTCAAACATAGCCTGCTCTGCTCTGCTCTGCTAATGTTACATGCCTGCGCGTGTGTGTGTGTGTGTGTTCCACTGTTATTATTAGACATCATAAAATTTTGTATGCTACAACCGGCCGGCAGAGACGACAACGTTGCCAAACTTCTGAAATTGAAACGCAACATGTTCGTTTATTAAACAGAAATTTGGCAACAGTGCACTTTTATAATCAAACATAAATAAATAAATAGAAGGCAGGCGGGCAGGCAGCGGCAGCCGGCTGTGACCCTTCATACACGTTGCCACCTTTTGCATGACACTCCGCCTCATGCGCAATCATACCAAAACCATCAGTCCATCAACAGCCTCAGCTCAGGCCTCAGCCGCAGCAGCAGCATGACAACCCCCACTGCATCGAGTTTAATGGACGAAAAGGAGGTAATGGAGGAGTTTATCAGTTGCTATCGCCATTTCACCGCTTTGTGGGACAGCAGCTCACCGGACTATTTGTCCAAAAAGAAAAAGGAGCCCGGCTATGAGGAGCTGTTAAAGATCTTAAGACGCCTCAATGGTGACTCCTCGGTGCAGGATGTGAAACGGAAAATCAATTCGCTACGTTGCTGCTATCGCAGGGAAATCAAAAAGATACGCCAATCCTTTGAAGGCTATGAGCCACGCTTGTGGTGGTTCCACATGATGGACTTTCTCAAGCCGGTGCTGAATATTGAATCACCAAGGCGGTTCAAGGAGGAGGACCAAGTGAATGATAGTCTGGACGAGGAGGATGAGGGGAGGAGGCCAGCATGCTGATACATGTAAGTATGAAGCTCTCTCTCTCTCTTGCTCTCTGCTCTCTGTTGCTACTGGCAAACGGTTCGCTTGGCGTCGTCCAACCGGGTTGTACGACAGTCTTCAGTCATGTCGCAATCGTATCGCACCTCCTCAAGCGTCCATCTCTGGCAGCAGTTCTTTCGCCTCTATCGCTCCATGCCCGAATTGTGGCTGGTGAAAAGCAAATGCTATCGTGATCGCCATCTCAAGACCCAATCCTATCAACGGCTATTGGAGCAAATGCGTCTGATTGATCCCAAAGCGAATATTCATACGCTCAAGCGGAAAGATTAACAATCTGCGCACCTCGTATCGACGGGAATTGCGTAAGGTTCTGGACAATCATGAGAATGAGGACTACACTCCAACCCTGTGGTATTTCAAGGAATTGGAGTTTCTGTATGAATTGGAAACGGGTGAATTGCAGTTAAATGGTGATATGGAAGAGGTGGAGAGGCACGAAGATCAAACGGCAAATGTGACAGCAGAAAAGGAAGATATAAACAAATTTGAGAGAAGAAATAGTTTGCATTTTATTGATGATAATCAAATGGTGGAGGAGGAGGCGGAGGAGGATGATGAGGAGGAGCAGCTGGTGGAGGCAGAGAGTGAAGTAAGTGGGGGAGGGAAAAAGAGGTATGGCGGTCTACCTATGATTGTATGAATGAATTGAAATTTGAAACAGAGAGCGAGCTGAGAGCTTGCCATACCTTTTTCGTTGTGTCAAGCTCAGAGCAGGCCAAATCGAGAAGACAGAAAAGTGTGCTTGTGTGGGTAAACAAGAGAGCTCTCTCCAGACTAGAGACGTTTTACTTGGGGAATCCACATTGGGCCAGCGAGCCGGTTTTTCGACGAAAATTAAAGTTATAGAGTGAGGTTCTTGAAATTTGGTACATATAATAGTGTCGATGCACATAAAATTTTATCTTTTTTCGGGCCAATTGAACCCACCCTTCCCTGAGATAGGTTTCATCTTATTGATACTTGTACGGTAATTAATAATGCTAGCACTGGGGAAATGCAACAAATGTTTTTGATTCATTTTACCACACAAACTTAATATTTATATATTTAAAATAACAATATATACAATAAAATATATTTTTTTTACATTTTTAATATTCTTAATAAATCTCTTTGCACACAATTTTCATTGAAAACTGATTTTTTTTTTTTTAATAAATTCAGAGTCAGAATTGAATCACTATTACTATTGTTAGCATCAAAAACGGGAACATTGTTATTATTGTCCATGTTACAAAAATATAGCAAGTTTGGTGATTCCAAAAGTTCGATTACGTCTGCTGGTAGAAGTAGTTTATTTTGCTGACCCAATCTTTTTGTTAGATAGATGCTCTACACAAGAGGATCTGAGGAATCCATTGTCCATTGTCCACGTCTGCCATGTTGTTCTGCCGTGTACTCTTTCGAGCATGTAACCTCCTGTCACTCTTATAGTATTTGTTGCGAGCCTCTGAGGCGTTCTCGCCAAGAACCTAATGGAAGGTGTTATGCTTCTATTATTTAGTAGCCGTGCATTAACACTTTATGGACTGTTGCCGACATTGGAAACCATGGATACAAGGACATATATGTCATATATTCCATCCTTTTTCTCCGTGCTTAAGTCGAATTCTTTCAGTTCGTCATAAATCCAACTCGAAACGGGTGGGGGGGTTTTGTATGTAGATATCAAGCAGTTCCTCATAAGCGAACTCAACCACAGCTACAATATTAGAAAATTTATACACATCGGAGCAAAATGGAGCAAAAAAGCTTTTTTAAATTAGTTTATATACACTTTGCACTATAATGACACATAATTACTTTTTGGCACAACTTGGCACAAAATTAGTTATAAACCACAACAGACGGGTTAGCAGGTTAGCTTTTTTCTACTTTTGGACAACACAAATAAACGCACACCCAAAAAACACATTAACAAACATGAACAAAATCTTTTTAATACAAATGTTCTAAATACCTTGGTCTTTCATTTCCATAATTTTAGTGAAAATTGTTTAAACCACAATAATTTTTGCACGCTCGCAAGTAAACAAAAACTTTCCTGCGCTTTTTAGTTTCGCACGCATTCAATCAAACAGCTGACTTTGAAGGGCTGCCAAAATTTTCAGGGATGCATCAAAACAATTAAAATCTTTTGATTCATTTTAGTCCAAGTATATACTATTCAAAATTTATTATTAAAATAGGTTTACTTTCTATTAAAAATTTGAATTTTCGTCGAAAAATCGGCTCGCTGGCCCAATATGCAATCATGAATCGTTAGGGCGCTGGGTGTAAGTAGGCTGCCTCTTGCTCTGACAAGTTCATATCAACCGGTACCTCTCTCGCAAGGTGAATTTTACGACGACTTTACCTTAGGCTCGCGTTTGCTTAAAAACACGACTGACTTCGCCTCTCTCTTCGTTTGCAGGGTCCGGCTGGCTATCCAAATGATGTGACATTAAATACTAAAATTCCTTACATTACCCTTACTCTCCTTACAAACCTAATACTATTTTTAATTCATCCTAACAAACACACTTTCAACTCTTAAAAGCTAAAAATTTTGTCAATTTTTTTTATAATATATACAAATTTTTTTTTTTTTTTAAAAAACCACCAAAACACACAAACTTTTTATTCAAAAGAAACTTTTGTTTCTCTTACCATGATTCACGATTTTCGAATAAATTTTAGATTTCGAAGAAATTTATCTTACTGATACCCAACGTTAGCTTTTTGGTAACAGAACCTTTAAAAAAACCTCTTTTTTACAACGGAACCCCTATTTTTGAAACCAAAACTAAAGGGTCTAGCCCGATAAGGGAAGGGGTGCGGCCTAAAGTCTGGGATTTTGAAATTTCCTTTATAGTAGAATAGATTACTTCAAAACAAACTGATCTGGCCCAATGTTGGGTCATTTGACGCCATGTCCTGCAGATATCCTCAAAAGACCTTTGTTTATAAGCTTTTTTTCAAAAAGTAACATCTCGGGGACCAGAGTAACTAGAGACATGAAATAATATGCTAGTGATAGAGAATCGATCAAAGTTTTTTAAAAATTGAAATAGATTTTTTGGTATAATTAAAAGAAAATTTGAATTTGATGGTTTTGGCAGTTCCCCTTGGACCGCCACCTTAAAACTTTTCCTGGAATTTCCTCTCAACCTTAAACCAAATTACCTGAAAGTTTAAAAAAATCAAAAATACGCTTCATAAAGAAAAATTCAAAAATATGATTTTTGCCATAATTAAAAGAACAATATATCTCGAGATTTTTTTGTACGCTAACATTGATTCAATTTTTTAAATTAAATAATGAAAATTTGCACAATGCAAATTACTAAACTGATCAACATACTCAAAAGCTGATCACTTAACTAATTTAAAACGGTACTTTTGCACATCTGTACAAAAATTCCACTTATCAAATACTTAGTGTAAGAACAAGACAGCGCGGTCTAATTTCATTTTGTGATGGTGGTCTAAATTCATTTTGCAGAATGCACTAATCAGAGCCGAATTTTTGTACCAGCAACTCCCTTAAAACAAAATTGATCTTTTAGGGTAAATGCAGCTTCACCAAAATTAAGTAATACATCTTATGAGTAAAGCAGCAGATAAATAGATATCATTTAAATACTTTAGCTCAGGGCATCTTGGCGTACCACGGTTATTTCACCAAAGACAATTTTAATTAAAATTTTTCCTTTTCTTGGTGGCAATGACGAATTTTAATCAGAAGATTAATTTTATAATTTTTCAGAAGCTTGTAATACCCAAAATGGTCTATGTTGTTCAAAGGCAATTGCTGGTGCAAAAACCGCGAACCAAGGCTTCGTTGGAAAACTGAAACCTCATCTGTCTATTTTTAGATCTTGTTTATGGCCTATATGAGTTGATTTGTGAGTGAGTCTAAACATGGTACTCCATATCGCGGTTTTTTGGCTGTGGCATACCATCTCTTAGGGACAAGCGCATAATTAACCCGATTTTAATAAAAATCTACCGTGCGCTTTGCAAGTACAAAAGTAGCCATTAAACGCGAACCGAGGATTCATTTGAAAAGCTGAGTATGAGGTGATGCTTAAACACGTCCCTTTTATCATAATTGAAGGGTCTTATGCCGGGTTTTTTTAGTGTTGTACTGTGATACAATTAATCTCTATAAATATAAAAGAGAGTGTCCTGACTGATTCACTGATTCACTGACTGATTGGCAATCATCGCACAGCCTAAACGGTAAGAGATAAAGGGCTGAACTTTGGACAGGAGTTTCTGTTAGTGGTGAAAGTGCGTACTAAGACGGGGTTTTGGAAAATTCCACCCGGAAAAGTCGGAAAAGCGTCGGAAAAGTTTGTATGGGAAAAATGTTATTTTCATCCGATTGACTTGAAACTTGGTTTGTAAGCAAAGAACGCGAAATAATTCGACACGTGTTTTCCCGATTTTGGAAAACCCCGCCCACGAGGAAAATGGCCGGAAAATTCTGCATGCAAAAAACTATTTTTCATCCGATTGGCTTGAAACTCGGTTTGTTATGATAGAATACGAAACAGTTTGAAAGGTTATTTTCTGAAGTTCGAAAATTTGACCTTGACGGTCGGAAAATTGCCGGAAAATTCAGCATAAAAAAAAACTATTTTTCATCTGGTTGGCTTAAAACTTGGTTTGCAATGATAGATTACGAAATAGTTTGAAATGTGATTTTCTGAAGTTGGAAAATTTGACCCGATGGTCAGAAAACTCCGGAAAATTCTGCATTAAAAAAAACTATTTATCATCCGATTGGCTTGAAACTCGGTTTCTAAGGACAGAATATGAAATAATTAAAAATGTGATTTTTCAAGGTCGGAAAATCCGCTCCCAGGCGTGAAAATGCCCGGAAAATTCTACATGCAAAACAACTATTTTTCATCCGATTGACTTGAAACTCGGTTTGTAAGGTCAAAATGAGAACTCAATTGTGTTTTCATTTTCCGATGTTGGATATAACGCCGGGATGCCCACTGGGAGGTGAATGGGATGTGGGTGGATGTGGGTGGTTAGTTGTTTGGAAGTGGTGGTAAGTGGTTGTGAAGTGGGTGGGATGGGGGGGGGGACTTGCGTGCAGATGGGAAGTGTGTGGGATGTGGGCGGGACGTGGTGGGATGTTGGTGGGAAGTGGGCGAGAAGTGGGTGGGTGGGAAATGGGTCTAAAGTGGGTGGGATGTGGGAGGGATGGGAGTGATATATAATAAAAGTTTTTTTCTTTTCTTTAGAAACTAGCTTTTACACATACGGTCAAATTTCTCAAACTTTGCCGTTCGGATCCGGCGTTAAACTGTAGGTCCCTTTCTCTTGTGCGAAAATTTAAGGCACACACGCCAAGAGATTGTGAGAAGCTTGGCTTGGCCCCGTCGAGGAGCTGTATAGCCAGTTTTACCTTTTACTATAAAGGAAAGGCCGCACCCCTTCTCTTATTAGGCTAGACCCTTTTATCCCTTAAAAAAATCCCTTTTCTAATACCAAAACCTACGTTTTGAAAACGAAAACTCGTTATTTTCGATTAAACTTTACGTTTCTAGTAAAAATCCATATTACTAAACAGTACCTCCGATACATTCCACTTTTCTTATATGAAAACACACGTTTTGAAAACGGAACTTGTGTATTTTCAATTAAAATTTATGACAAAGTGATTGTTTTAGTGACCTTTGATTGAAAATCGTAGAGCTTTTTAGGCAGGCTCTAGGTCATTAAGTTTGGATATTGTCCATAACTCTTCTAAAACAAGACACGCACTACACAACAAAGGAGGCTGGTTAACAGTATAACGCTATTTCATGAATACCAATTCAATCATCAGCTGTCTGCGCCTGTCCTTAGTGTGTTGGCAGAGGTTGCCTCATGACAGAATTGCTATGAATGCTTGGGAATCCCAAAGGCAAGCTCATAGAAAAATCCGACATCAGCAGCAAATGCCACAAAACACTGAGGCTTTGAGTGTTGTGTGAATCCGAAATCGGCCCTTCTGATGTTAGTGGGGGAAATTTTGGACAACGAAAAACGGCCAACAGTTATTTGTGATCTTTGCTTTATGATGCTAAGATACGCGATTCGGACACAAAAATTAATCTATTTGATACGAAAATTGGATTTTGAAAACTAATTTCGTTTTAATCCAGACACTTATTTTAACCTTAAGTATTATATAATATTAAACTGTTTAGGTGTGCGAATATAAAGCAAAGGCTGGCGACTGAAAGGCATTTTGCTCTCTTCTTCTCAGCTTCGGCATGCGTTCGGCTCGTATATGTGTAATAGCGAATGTCTTTCCCCCTCAAGTTTGATTGACTTTTCTATACCTTTTTTCCGATTTCAAATCACGACCATTTTTATCTCCTCTTCAAATCTTCAACTTTTGCTTTTCTTTTTCCAAATCTGTCCAGGACGATAACATGTTTACCGAGCGCTATCAACCCGAAGATGATGTTTTGGGTCTCGAAGCTGAGCCAGAACCTGAGCCTGAACCCGAAATTAGTGTGCGCGCCAAATCGCAACCGCGTGTCCAAGCAAATTATACCAAAAGCCATCAACACCAACGACCCAGAGCAAGTGAAGCGGACAGCTTGGATAAGATACGTGAGCCAAGGCGTCGACCCCATCATGAAGATCATGACAACGATGACAACGACGACGACGACTATGTGGATAGAAAGAAGCGACGCTGTCAAAGGGAACGAGAACGGGAGCGCGAGGATCAGGCGGAGAGTGAATGTGAGCTGATTGGTAAACGGATGGCGGCCCATTTCCGTAACATGCGTCCCGATCAGCGTCTCTTTGCGGAGCGCATTATCAGCGATGTGCTGGTTTATGGACGCATGAATCTGTTGTCGCTGGAGGCGCGCTTTTTGCCAGGCGTTGTGGATGCCAGTGATCGGTGATGCTGGCGACGACAGTGAAGAAGACAGCGAAGACGATGAGTCCGAGACGGCTCTAATGATGTGTACATAACATTAGATTGAAAGAAGAACTATGAAAGAAAAAAAACACAAGAGATCTCAATAAAAAATACAAACAAAAAACAAAATCATGTGAAATATTGTTTACTTTTTGTGTGAAGAAAAGGCCAAAGAGAAAGGGAAAAGAAGGGACCAGAAGAATGAAGAATTAATAAAGCAAGGAAACGGATCAACGAAACTTTGAAAAGACAGGAAGAAAGAAATGGTAAGGGAAAAGAGAAGAAGAAAGAAGGCAGGTGGAATGAAAAGGGAAAATAATGTGCTGAGAAAAGAAACAATGAAAAGAAATGGGAACAAAGGATGGGGTAAAAGACACCACCAGGAAAAGCCAGAAGAAAGAAATGGTCAAAGAGAAAAAATCAGATGTAAAAGAAAGAGAAAGAAAAGAAAGTTAAACCATGAAAAACAAAAAGAAAGAAGAAAACGAAAGGGAAAACGGTGAACAAAGAAGTAGGGAATAAGGGGAAGGAAGGTAGAAAGAACAAAATGGAACTAAAGAATGAAGAAATGATAAAAAAAGAGGGAAAAAGAAACAACCATGAAAAGAAGCTAGGAATCGGGAAGCAAAAGGAAGACTGAGAAATAAAAAAAAAGGGAAATCCATGAAAAGAGCCAGCAATGAGGTTGGTAGGTGGAACGAAAAGAAGAATGAAGAATGAGGAAATAATCAAAACAGGAAAGAAATAGGAAGCAAGAAGGAAAATAAACTAGGACTGAGGAAATGGAACTAGAGAATGAAGAAGTAAGAGATTAAGAGATAACGTAAAGAATTGCAGGAGAAGGGAAGACCATGAAGGAAAGTAAATGGATCAAAAGGGAACTGAAGAATGAGGAAATGATAAAAGAAAGAAATGTATGTAAATGAAATAAGAAAGCGAAAGAAAGAAGGAGAATCAAACAAGGAAAAAACCGATGGAAAAGACAGATATGAAGAGGATGGATGAAACCAAAGGGGAAATTAGGAAGGAAGAATCTAACATACAGGGAAAAAGAAAGACCAAACGGAAAGATAGACTAGGAAATGGAGGTAAAAAGAAATATATAAAGGGAAAAAGGAAGGAAGAATAAAAAGGGAACGGAGGAAGAAAACAATGGAAATAAAACAAGGGGCAAAAGCCAGAGTAATTGAAAATCAAAGGAAAATAGTCAGAAATTAAGTGAGTTTTTGAAACTGACAAATTAGAGAGCAAATAGATTAGAGAAAACAAAAGTTATACGTGAAAAACGGAGAAAAAGGGAAATGAGAACGATGCGAAATAGCAGTTAAGAAGGCAGAAAACGTCATAAAAGGAAAAAGAACGGGAAACAAAGGCTGAGGAGACACAAAAGTAAAGGAAATATGTAGAAATGAGGCCAGGAGAATCAAAGCAGGAAGAAAAAAAAAAAAAAAAAAAAAAAAAAAAAAAAAAAAAAAAAAAAAAAAAAAAAAAAAAAAAAAAAAAAAAAAATAAAAAAAAAAAAAAAAAAAAAAAAAAAAAAAAAAAAAAAAAAAAAAAAAAATTTATAGCGCGTAGTTCTGGTTGTATTCGTCGCATCGGTTCACGCTAAAGCTTTTTGGAGCTCTTTTCACGACTAACACGTGTTTGATTTATTGTTGTTTGTTTTTAGTCGTTCGTGAGTTATAGCGTCGCAAACATGGAGCAAAATAAAGAATATAAAAAAAAAAATATGAGCAATTTATGGACACCGATACAGTTTCCATTTCCACCGCACAACGATGGTTTTCAACGTTTTCGTTCTGGTGCAGAGGTGATCGCAGATGCGCCACGGTCCGGAAGGCCTGTCGTCGAAAATTGCGATAAAATCGCTGAATTGATCGAAAGAGACCGGCATAGTAGCAGCCGTAGCATCGGCCAAGAGCTGGGCATGAGTCATCAAACCGTTATAAACCATTTGAAGAAGCTTGGATTCAAAAAAAAGCTCGATGTATGGGTGCCACACGACTTGACGCAAAAAAACATTTTTGCCCGTACGGATGCATGCGAATCGCTTCTGAATCGCAACAAAATCGACCCGTTTTTGAAGCGGATGGTGACTGGCGATGAAAAGTGGGTCACTTACGACAACGTGAAGCGCAAACGGTCGTGGTCGAAAAGCGGTGAAGCTGCCCAGACGGTGGCCAAGCCTGGATTGACGGCCAGGAAGGTTCTTCTGTGTGTTTGGTGGGATTGGCAGGGAATCATCCACTATGAGCTGCTCCCCTATGGCCAAACGCTCAATTCGGACCTGTTCTGCCAACAACTGGACCGCTTGAATGCGGCACTCATGCAGAAGAGGCCATCTTTGATCAACAGAGGCCGAATTGTCTTCCATCAGGACAACGCCAGGCCACACACATCTTTGGTGACGCGCCAGAAGCTCCGGGAGCTCGGATGGGAGGTTCTTTTGCATCCACCGTATAGTCGGATCTCGCACCAAGTGATTACCACCTATTTCTGTCCATGGCGAACGAGCTTGATAGTCGGAAGTTGGCCACAAGAGAGTCCTGTGAAAATTGGCTCTCCGAGTTTTTTGCCAATAGGGAAGCGAGCTTCTATAATCTCGTTGGGAACTCGTCATCGAACAAAACGGCGCATATTTGACTTAAATCGCATTATTATAACCAATTTTATGAACAATTGAAAATTCAATAAAAATACCGCAAGACTTTTTTGACAACCTTATATACTCAACTTTTTCTACGATTTATTGGTAAAGGTCAGCATACACATCTGTGTGTTTTACTCAACTCAAATTCTAAAAAAAAATTTGTTCATTTGAAGAGAAGCAATTGTCTGCTTGTTTCTGATAGTCTGATAGGGCAAGGATGACGACCTTCGTCTGGAAGTCACTTTTCAAGTTCACTTTTGGGACCATCTTCGCGAACACCATGCGCATGTTCAAATGCTCCGTTATGAACCACAGATTTTGGTAAATTTTTTCATCTGGGCAATTAAACGAATACTTAATCGACGGTCTAAGTTCAAGACTTGGTGTTTGTCAAAGTCGAAGGTCTTCCATTACGGTCTTCATCGGCGACCTCTTCTCGGCCCTCCAGGAAACAGCACTTCTTGCTAAAGCCACATCTGGGTAAGCCTGCTTGATCATATCAAACGTCTCTGTCGCAGATTTACCTAGTTTCACACACTCTTGCCGGCTAGCACCACTCACAGAAACACGTCACGCGAAAATGCCTGTCCTGACTCTCCAGTTGCCGCTCGTTCGTTAGCTAGGAACGCCTTCTACCGAAGTACAGTCGGACAAACCCTGTATGTTCCTCAATCTCCTTCCATCTATTTTGTTTGTATGACTTCCAAGGTCAGTTCAGTGTGTATGCTTGGAAATACTGACTCCATGTCAAACGATATTAGCTTCTCATTGTCGTAAATATGGGTATTATTAATTCTTTGTTTAAAGTCTCTGGCCTTCTTTATATTGTATTCGGATTGGGCTGACAAGTTTTTAAGTATATTTGCCCGATATTTGCATAAATAATATGAAGGGGCATTCGTCATGGAACATATTGGTCGTAAAGGCAAATCTCAGAAATGCAAATAAGAAATTATATGAAAATGGTTTTAATTACTTGAACCAAAAGAACAAAACAAAAGCCAAAAATGTAACTTCTAAACTTTTTTGTACAAATGGAACCAGTAGATGCCCAACTCTGATGCCAACCAAATTAAAGTTACAAAGACGAAGAAGAGCACAAGAAAAACAGAAAACAAGAGCAGAAATTTTTTGTGAACGTAGTAAAGGGGGGAGGGGGAGGGGGAAGCATGCTGACTATGCCAAAACGCAACGATAAAGAACCGCAGCCAACAATCTGGGTAGAAGAGAACGTGATGCGGAGAAGGTGGGCGGTGGCTATCCGGGATGTTGTGGTGGTGGTGGGGAGAAACGGCTGGGGAATTCGCATGTGGTAGGCATGCAGAACCGCTTGCTCAAATTTTGAAATGAATAAAAACCGGTTCGGCTTATACAGTTCTTTCTCTTTGGACTCTCCACCCGACCAAAATTCTAGCCATCTTTTCATTTCAATGGGGCAGGCGACAAAAGTGTTGCAGGCATTTACAGTTATCAAGTTAGATTTCAAACTCTTTTAAATTAAAGCCAAAGTGATGTTCTAGCTTTATTGAGAATTAAATTTTACACATGTGTGCTTTAACGACCTTTATGATAATCAAACCATCAATAGAACGCTGTTTGCACATAACTTAAGGAACACAACACACCACAAAGGAGGCTAGGTGGTCATACAGCTGTTTCATTGGTACCTCTACCAAATCTTCAGTGACCTGTGCCTACATGTACTGGCCCCAAAGACTCTTACTCCATGCCGGAGCTGCCATAATCGTTTGGGAATTCCTAAACGACTTGACTGCATAATCCGGCACACATAAGAACAGTGCTGGCTGTTCTACTCTTTGTGCGTGTGTTCCCCAATTGCAATAGTGAGAGAGATTTCCTCCCCGTTAACCAGTACATAGTTTGAGTACAGAGTAGCATTCAAACCGGGGTTTTTGTTGCTATTCATGAAACTATTTCTGTTTAGTTTCAGCAACGACGCCGTAATAACGAGACCTAGAGCCAGTTCAATTTTATTTTGATTACTTTTTGAAAATATTCAAAAGATGTTAAAAAGCTGTGACTTGGACTCGTTGGTCCTATTTTTGTACAAAAGTATTTCAAAAGCAAAAAGTTGACTTCAAATCCTGAATTGAAACTTAAAGTTATATATTTTCACTTATCAAAGCCGTTTTTTGAACCAGTTAAGACATATTTCAGTCATTATTTGAGTTATAAGGTATTTTTACGACTGAGTGTCTTGTTTGATCGTCTGTCAAAGTGTTTGATTCTGTTTTGAGGGGCACTAAAATATTCGACGGACCCATCTGGCAACGCCATAACTTTTGACAGAGATGTCAGATCGCTTAATGACATACCGCGTTTGAAGCGTCAGTCAAGCAGATTTTACCATGGAACAATACACGCCACGCGAGCGCTCTGAAATAGTTGAAATTTACATTCAACAGAACAAGTCAATTGTAAAAACTCAACGTGCTTTTAAAAAATTTCACATTGAATGGGACCGTAAATAAGCAAAATTGCCGTATTTACGCCACTGAAAATCCTCAGGAGATTCAAGAAGTGCCTCTTCATGACGAAAAAGTCACAGTTTGGTGCGGCGTTAGTGCGAAAACGGTCATTGGGCCGTTTTTCTTCCAAAATGAAAATGGCCATGCTGTTACCATCAACCAGAGGCGTTATCGCGACATGATGACCAATTTTGTGATGCCAATTATTCGTCGAAAGCGTATGAGGCAGTTCTGGTTTCAACAAGACGGCGCTCCACCGCACACAAGTCGCATAACAATCGATTTTCTGAAGAAATTGTTTCCGGGCCGTTTGATGTCGAAAAGTGGTGATTTGGACTGGCCACCGCGTTCGCCCGATTTGACGCCGCCTGACTTCTTCTTGTGGGGATATTTGAAGTCAAGGTTTACGTTAACAAGCCAAGGACCGTAGAAGAGCTCAAGGACAACATTCGTGAAGAAATAGCCGCTATTCCGGCCGAAATGTTGGCGAAATCGATGGAAAATGCTGCAAAAAGGGCACAATACGCCATCAACGCCAGAGGCGGCCATTTGAGAGATATCATATTCAAAAATTGATGTAAACAAATCTACTTGGAACAAATTAAATGATTAAGATTGCCAACCGCCAAATTTTTTTTTTTTCTTTGATTTTAAAAAAAAAAACATGGGTCCGTCGAATATGGGCAACCCTGTACCTTATTACATTTCTAAAGAGCAAAAGTGTAATAAGTCAACTTACATTATAATCATACGTTAACTTTTATCTTTAATGAGATTGGCAGGCAAAGAAAATAGAGTATGAGTATTTCTATGAGCTGTAGGCAAGAAAAATTAAGGTTGTTAATATAATAATGTTAATATCAAAAAAAAAAATCAAACGATAATGAAAACATAACGGACATTCATTTAATTCATAAAATTCCAAATCGATTGTTGTGTTTACCTTAGAATTATTAAATATTGAAATATTTATCAGGAAAGTCTTTAGCACATATTTGTCACATTGGAGTTTGTTTTATCAAGCTTCAGACCCAATATTGATAGAAAACATACTACTAGACTAGATATATGTATTATTATTAAGTCTTAAGTAAAATTTCATCTATATTGAAGTTATTTTAAGTTTTTAAAATCAATATTATTCCCTGTTGTTTGAAAACCACATATACAAGTATAACAAAACTAATCAAATGTCAATTTTGAGTTTATTACAAATGAAATATTTTTATGATTTCCGATTTCCGATAGTATTGTTTAAGTTTATATGTGGAGTCAAATATCTCAGAGATTACTTGATCAGGTCAAAACAAAATTGTAATTATTTAACGGTTTGATCCGCTTTGCTTTCAGTAATCGATTTCGAACCAGGTGACCAAAGATGTTTTCGTCCCTTGATAATAATAAAGTTGAGAACGTTTATACTGGAATTGCCTTCAGAAATTTGGAACATACCCAATTAACTGAAAAGTAAGTCATTGTTAATGAATACTCTCTGAATACTTGTGTCAAAAATATGACTACATTTAGTTAATTAAATAAATAAAGAGCGGGCGAACCGAACCGAACCATAACGCGGGTTCAGTAAGCCCCAAAACAATGCCATGAGGAACCGAACCGGCGGTTCAGAGCTGTGTGAACCACTGAACCGAACCAGTCCTTATTTCCGAGTGGTTTGCATCCCTGTTTGCTTAACACGGCGG